>JAMZAV010012934.1:0-16350 GCA_024449915.1 Sweltsa coloradensis | reverse complement strand
ACGGGCTGGGGAGTAAACAAAAAATCCTCACGTTAATACGGGGGTAACACTCGAATCACCCCAACTCTGCTTTGTGTATAAGGTGCTTGAGTGTGTAGCGCACCGCGGCTTGGCTGCGGCCCCCTAACGGGCACCTAGATAGTTGGTTTAAAACAAGAACACAAGACGTGTGGTCTGTTTTTTGTTTATCAAATTTGGTTCGAAGTTGCGTTCAACCGCTGGGTCGTAGTGCGCAAACTCAAAGCCTATGGAACATGGGGAAGACACCACCGTGCTACATGGGCAGAACCAGTCACAGGCAAGGGGAGGCAACTTAGAAAGTGTTTTACGTCCCCGGCCTCAGCTCGTCGATTAGTTTCGAGTAATAGTAGGCCCTGCTCTTTTCATTACAGAAGCTTCCCTCGCCTTTTACAGTTAGCAGGTTCATGCTCGGTGACACAGCGTCCTCGGGCTCAGTTCACACGACGACGTGAAAAAACTAGGGCCTTCAACAGGTTATGTCATGTTGCGTCGCCGGTGAATTAAAAGTAATGAAATGTGTTGAGGTATGTTTAATGATGTTTTTGATTTCTATTTCATGAACTTTGATATCTTCATTACAGGTCGTTTTATATTTTTAAAATGGGTTTCCACCAGCCAAAAGTAATTAAAACGTATTTTAAAAGAGTAAATATAGATGTATATTTTCCAATTAAAGAAAATTGTTGGGGTTCCCTGTGAATAAAGAAAGAAAAAATTTTTTAATGTAATTTTAATTTAATTTTTGATTTATGATTAAAGGCACTTGAACCGCTAGGGTATTATACACCACTCGAAACCTAGGGGACGGCCCATGCTGGGTCAAAAACCAGCCACGGGTTGGGTGAGGAAAGAGGGAGTCCTCACGTCGCGGTCGTCACGTCTCAATAAATGTATAAATAAATAAATAAATAAATACATTGTATTTAGAGTCTAAACCCCCTCAGTTATATAACTAATTTTCAGTGGGGGACAGTAACCAAAGAGATCGTCGTCGGGGAGGTCGTCAGGGGAAGGGGGATTTGTCTTCGACGACGACTAAACCCGAGCAATCTGCCAGCAAATGTTAACGTAACGTCACATATTGTAACACCTGGGGCAATCTAAACCCTGCATAAGAGGTAAGTGTCAGCGGGATCGGTGTTTTAATTACTCGTTTTTCAAGTTTTTTGGCTTTTTCACCCTCTTTTTTTTTTTTTGGGGCGCGGGTATTTTTGTCGAATATTTCGATCCTTTCTCGTGGAGGTGCGTCCAAAATGTACGCGTTTATCCCGCTCCCCGGCGGAGAAAAACCGTCGTCCTTGGGAAAACCTCGCTTCAGCCCAGTCCGTGCGTTAACAGAGTATTAGTTATGCGGACCCTAAACCATCTTAGGGAGGCCCGACGTGAGAAAATAGGGCGCTTCAAAGGTTGGGTTTCATTTGCCCCCCCTGGGATATCTTTAAATTAATTAATTAAGATTTTTGGCGTGTTTGATAATGATAAAATAGTAACTTTTAAATGAAAAATTTTTTTGTTTTTCAAAAAAGTGAGGAAAATGGTGAATCATTTTGTGAAATATATATTATATATTATTTTTATTTTTTATTTATTTGCAACAGGCAATTTTAGCCCACTAGTACAAATTTAATAGAGAAGGGAGAGGGAAAACCCCGGGGTACCGGCACATAGCCTTCCCTACCAAAAGTACCAAGGGGACCAACGCTCCAAACCAACCAAAGGGACGGTGAAAACTTTTTACAGTCATATATTTTCTACACTAACTGGACTGCGAGAAGACGGCGCCAAGGAGAACGAAGCTGTCGCCAAGCTTACGAACCCTAGTCTGCTCAAAGCCAGCGATATGGTGTGTTTAGGGCAGAGCGGCGACCACTCGACCTGACCACGCCGATGTTGCTTAAACTCAGTGTTCTAGTGGGAATGGTTAACGACGGCGGCTAAATGCTGGTTAAAAATAATAATAATCAATTTAAATGAGATTTAAGGAAGGTTTCGCCGTATCCTATTAGAGAATTGTTCTTTGTGTCATTGGGAGAGATAAATTGCGTGGGAAAGGCATCATATTGTTTCATTCTGCTAGCATATGGCTACGGCAAAAGGGTTTCATCACATGTGTCACATCTGGGGCAGTGATACGTTTTTGGGCCCAACACTAAAACCTCCACAATATAAAAGTTTAAAGAATACGTTCATAGTTTAAAGTTAATTGTATATAACTAAAAGACGTGGGAGTGTTTGTGGTGGTTTAAAAGTAATGTCACTGTTTTATCAAGGAAACTTGGAAACCAGGAAACCCGCCCAACATGCGCGATAATCAAACATATTCGCCAGTTGTGGATCACTTGAACGATACGGTATTGGAAAACATGGAACAGCGACGTAAGAATCTAGGGCGCTTCAACCGGTTAGGTTATATTGCGCTGCCTGTGATGTGTTTATTTTAACAATGCGTTTGTTGTTTGTTTGTTATATTATTTTCAACGTTAATTAAAGAAACGAATGTGATGGAGATGATAATAATAGCATGAGAGAAGTAAGTTATTTGTGAGAAAATCAAATTATTTTGATGGATGAATTTTTAGGTTTTGCTTGTCACAAAATGGTTTGCCATTGATGGTTATAGACACTTTTCAGGTGTTCGAAAGGGCAAAAAGTCCAGCAGTGGGCCAGAAGGGGCCGGCAAGTAGCCATCACTTGTTATTTAAAAAGGCATGGCTGGGTTCGAATAAGAGATAAAGAAAGTTTGTGACGTTCGTTATTATAATTATGAAGAAGCCCCGTCATATGATGGGGGGAGATCTAATTGTGTGCGCAAGGTATCATATTCCGGCCTGATAAAACCCAAAAATATTTTGATGTTCAACTGAATGTTTTTAGTTATTGGATTAAGGGCGCGTCACCGTGAGGTCAAACGCGCAACTGAATGTTCAAACTCAGGACCAGACGAACACAAAGTATACGGCGCTCTGTTCAAACTGGAAGTAGAGTTAACACGGTATTGCTTGCGACTCTCACGCTACCGTGTGAATAACACTTTAAGTAAGGATGGCCGGTTGAACCAGGTTATGGGGTTTTGGGTAACTGATAATTTTTTCAACTTCTTTAATTGGGAAACCTGCATAGGCCCTGATACCCCGCTGAGATAGAAGTTTAAATTTTTTGGATTGATGTCCATATGATAAAAGAAGCCCAAAAAACTGGCTAGGAAGCTGGGACTTGATTAAATTGTCCCCTTTTAATAAAAATTTAATCACCCAGAGTACCTTGTGATCGGTTTTACACTACGCTTTCTAGACGCATCCAACAAAATGGCTAGAAGGCTGATTGCCGGTGGTGGGATTCGAGCCCGTGACCTCCCTCATCGATCTACACGTTTAGTATGACTATTTTTTGCCGAGTTAGGTGATCTCGGAATTACTTGCGACTCGCACGCTATTAGTAAGAAAAATTAGGGCTTGCGGCTTTGTAGTCACTATCACAGAAATAGACACATTTTAAAGACGCCTGAGAAACTAGGGTGCTCAAACCCTGCAAGGTCATATTGCCCCAGAGATTGTGTTATTAAAAATCAAATGAGTTCATGGTGTTTTTATGGTTTGTTTTTAAAAATAAAAAAAGAATATGATAGAAATGATGGGGGGTTTGAGAAAAAAAAAGGATATATTTGGTTAAAATTTTAATGAAATAAAAATGTGGCAAAAATTATGAAAAATAAGTTGACGCCCCTTGAAAAATGAATACTTTTAAATCACAACCTTCCTGTTCCATGACAAGTTTCCTCTGTGTTCAGAAATGTTTTAAAACATTTTTATACAGGACAAATCAATCTTGTAATAGCAAAAAATTTTTTTGGTTATTTTATTAAAAGGCGCTTAACCGTAAGGTCTTAAAGTGCTACTCAGCCAGGAGGGGGAGCCTGCTGGTCAAAACCAGCCAAAGGGTAAGCGGAGGAAAGAGGTTCTACATGGGTCCATCGTCTTTGTAATCGTTTATGTTTCACTGTCATCGTGTCGGGGAAGCGCAAAGGGAAAAATGGGTGTCCCCGACGAAGATTGCCAGAGGTCGCCTCTAGTTTCTGGGAGTAATAAACTCCCCCCATAACAGCTGATGTTTGTGAGGTGGACTTTTTCTGTTGAATCGCATTAACGATTACCAGAACCATGCTCTGGGGCCAATTCTACCCCAGGCCTAGAAGCGGTTACAGAAAAATAAAAATGAGAAATAAGTTATTTGAAGGGGGAAAATGATATTGATGTGTGAAATTTTAGGTTTACCTGCCATGTGGTTTCCCTGAGGTCCGAACTATCAAGTAGCCATCATTTTCCATTTTCCTACGCATTTTGGATTAATAAAAGCTTTAAAAAACTTTTTCGCCGGTTGTTGATAAAGCTATGCCATATAACTGGGAGAGATCTATTTGCTTGCGCAAGGTTTCATATTCCAGCCTGATAAAACCAAATTAAACCTGTGATGTTTAAATTTTTTTTTTTTTATTATTTAAATAAGGGGCGCGTCAACCGTGAGGTCATGTGCGCAAGTGAATGTTTAAACTCAGGACCAGACGAACACAAAGTATACGGCGCTCTGTTCAAATGGAAGAGAGTTAACCGGTATTTCTTGCGACTCTCACGCTACCGTTGAATAACACTTTTAAGTAAGGATGGCCGGGTAGGTGATAACCAGTTATGAGGGTGAAATGTAACTGATAGGAAGGTTTTCTAACTTCTTTAATTGGGAAACACCCCGTAGGCCCTGAACCCCGTTGAGAAGATTGTTTAATTTTCTGGTTTTGATGTCCATATGAAAAGGGGGAATGCCCGAGGGTGTTAAGAGGACTCACTACAGCTTTCGCTTTAACTACTGAAAAAAACCTCGGGGGGAAAATATCAGTCAAGTTTTCGTGGTGGGTTCGAGCCCGGACTCCCCATCAGAGTCTTACACGTAGTTGATATCCTTTGCTCAGAGCTAGAGTGATTCGGAATACTTGCGATCGCACGCTAGGTGGGGAACTGAGAGGACGGGCGGCTTTGTAGACAATTTCTCAAAAAATTGAACGGGTTTCTCTTAGATTACTTTCAATTATGCAATTTACAAAACATGAAATATTTAGTTAGTAGGGGGGTTTAAGGGCACCAACAGAAAGACAATGAAATACCAAAACAAAAAACGAACGAACGCGTGAAAAAACTAGGGCGCTTAACCCGGTTTAGGTCATATTGCCCCGCCTGTGAAGAAAGGAAATGAGAAGATAAATGCAGGTATGTTTGATGATAGATTTTTTCTAAGTGTTAAATAACAAAAAAAATGATGATGAAAAAGTAATAGAAAAATAAAAGTATGTATGTAAATGAAAATAAAAAAACAAATGGTAAGATGTAAATTTAAAAATTTTGTTAAAAGTTTACAATGGATGAAAAAATTAGAAATTTTTTTCCCCGTTATCATATGATAGAAGTTTTTCAATGTTTGGGAGAGATCAAATTGCGTGCGAAGATCAATTTGGCACTTTCTGCTAGCATATGATGCACGGTTAAAGGACACACAGGGGCAATATGGGAATAACCTTTCTTTTTGTTAAGAGATACCCGGTGTTGGGGCGGTGTATGGCCTTACGAATTTAGACAATCCCACCTTTTCTTAGGGAGATCGAGACGAGGTGGACGAATTTTTTTTAGTCAATGTGGGCATCCACATTAAATTTTGTTTTTTGCAACACATCCACGATGCTTGCGAAAACCAACAATTTTGTTTGTATCCACTCTTGACATCGGGAAAACGGGAATAGTTTTGAAATCAACGTCGCGACGCGGGAAGTTTCCCTTTAGCAGCCCGATCAGCGGTTCATTTCCCTCATCCCCACGTGTCCAGGTATCCAGAAAAAAACCTTTTAATATCCCTTAGAGGTTAGTTTTCAAAATAGAATGGATGTCTTTCCCAAATGAGTAGAATACATGGTTTTTAGCTTAAAGTGAACTTAAGCTATCGAACAAAAAGGTATTTCCACAACGACAGCGTAAAAATGTTTTTAAGAGTCACGGATGGGAAATAACTCTCAGGAAAACGAACCACGTCGCTAGCCTGAAACGTTCATTTAAGGTGGAGCAAAAAAAGGCACTTCCAACCTTGGGTTTAAATTTTGGAGCCTTTGTAAATCCCAAAGTAAACCTTTTGATGTTCATAAAAATCTTTTAAAGTTAATTTTAATACACTATCGCAAGTAGAGTTTTTATCCCAAAGGTCAAATATAAAACGGCCTGTGTAAACCAGGGCGGGTTATTGTAAATAAAAAATTAAAAATTTTTTGGCAGATGAAATTCTAAAGATTAAACCCCAAAAGTTTACATTTTAATCCCTTTGGGAAGAGATCCCTTTGGGTTTTTTATCAAAGTTTTTGACATATGTCGTTTTTAAAAACATTCCGTTTTGCGGTGGTTAGGATAGTTTTTAATTTCATTACATACGTACCATCAAGGGGTTTCCCGTTCTGCAAGGGGACACACCTGACTGGGATACAAGCTGACTCCCGGGTTTTGTTCGAAATGCACCAAAGCAATGAAGACCACAATGGTGGACAGTGTCAAAATTTAAGGGGTTTTGTGTTACTTGCTGAGAGTTAGAAACATCCATAGTCCATTTTGGGAGAAAAACTAGAGATCCGTAAATTTCAACTGAAAGTCCTTTTTGCACCCACGATGTTTTATGAGAATTTTCAATAGGTTGTTTTAAAACCATGCTTTTTTCGTAACTCAACAACGTGGTTTTTCCAATTTAGTTTTTTGTCAAACACCATCCCGAGAAGACGGACTTTGTTTGAATAGAAGTTCTACTTTGTTAAACGTAGTTGGGGGTCTTTTTGGTTTCCCTTGAAGACGGAAAAAAGGGAAAAGCACGATTTTTTTCGGGAGAGAATCGTGTCCCCCTTCGAGCCCATAACTATATTTTTCAACCAATTTGCACGTGTTTTTAAAAGCTTTTTGAAAAATTTTTCCCGATCTGTAAAAGATTCCAGGTATCTACAAATAGGCACAATTTAGGCTTTTTGGGATACAATCCCCCACACTGTTATTCCAATAGCAAACAGTGATCCCGACAAGCCCGACCTTGGGGTACCCCTGTTTCCGTGAGAACGAGTTGACAAAACTTTGTTAACACGATTTTGAAAGTTCATCTTTTAAAAATTTTTTAAAAAATTTTGGCATGTGCCCTCAAAAAACCCCACTCGTGAATCTGGAAAAAATATTATTCTCCATGTTTTTGGATGCTTTTTCAATTCAAAAACACCCAAAACATTGTTTTTGCAACAAAACCCTTCTTGAATAAACGTCTCTATCAAACCCAAGGGGTCGATGGTGCAACGACGTTGACGAAATCCACTTTGGGACGTTGAAAAAAACCGCGTGTTCCAGCATCCACTTTAGTCGTTTGTTGATCATCTTTTCGAAAAATTTTGCAAAAGAATTGTCAGAGAAATAGGGGATATGAAGTCGGCATCGATTTATCTTTTGGGGGTTTGAAAAGTGAATTAAGATGGCACTACGCCAACATGGGAAATAGTCAGACAACCAAAAAATTTTAAAAAAAATAAAATAATAACTTCCAATGGGGGATCAGTCAGGTGCAAAAAACAGTCGGGATTTTCTTCCCCCCACAGATGTGCGGTAAGAGCTAACGCCATACGGAGTTCCCAAAAGAGAACGCTCTGTTGTAGGGCCCATCGTTTCAGAAAAATAATTTTTCGAGCTTTTTAAACGCTTGTGTGCAAAAGAAATTCTGCATCATTCGTGCATTACTGCTTACGATGAAAAATGGTACCCAGTACTGAAGCCAAATCTGCTGGGTGTAACTAATTCCCCCGATCCTTATAGCGGGTATGGTTTTTTCCCTGACGTCCACAAATTTGTTTTAAAACCCCTTTTCCACACCCTGTAAAAGGGGCTGTAATTTATAGAAGATAATACTTTGCCATGACCCCTCTTATATTTTTGAAAATTCGTCTCGTTTTCGCTCTCTGTGCTTAAAAATGATTAAATTTTAAAATGTAGGAAATGTTTTAATTTTTAAAAGCTCTTTCTTGCCTTGGGCCAATGCACAATCTTTGTTCCACCAGGGGACGAACGAGGGACTTTGTTCACCATAGTCAGGGTTTTTGGCTATGCTGCATCAAGCAAGCATTTATAATTTTTTGACAAGCACGTTGGGGTCACGAAACTAGAAAGTCCACCTTGAGCAAAGAACTCACAAATTTTCCCGGAATTTTCCCCCAATCAGCTTGTGCAGTCTCCATCCCGACGGATTGTGTGGCCTATGGTTTTTAATAATTCCCCTGAATTGGAAAATGATCACTTCCATGTAAATCATCAAGCACATTTACCCGAGATCAAGCATAGCAATGGTTACACAACTAAATCTATGGCTGAAAAAGTCCCAGAATGTGACGGAAATGAGTCACGGGCCCCGTTTTCAACAATGAAAAAATTGGGTTTGTAGAAAAATCTGCTACAACCAACCCCTTTGATCAGAAATTTACTGACCCAGTCAGTATGGTGAGCGTTAAAATCACCCCCCAATTACGGGCCCATGTAATGATCCGACAAGCCCCCATTGCGTCTGCAAAATGTTAATGGGGTGGAATGTAAATACAGCATATGGGGTTTAAATTTTGGGAATGAAAGCTGAAAACGGCGACGGCTGAAGGCGAGTTGCAAACGGAAATATTATAGACGCCGTGAAAACTAGGGCGCATCAACCGGTTGGATGTTGGCAGCCGGTTTTAAATTTTTAATAATTGAGTTTGTGGTGGTTTGACGTTAATATTGTTTTCAAGCGATGAAAAAAAAATATCATAGAGATGATGGGATCAAAAGAAAAGTTTTTATTTGGTAAAAAAATTTAAATGTAAAAGGAAAGTCTGAAAAGTTAAAAGAATAGTTTGTCCCCTTTATCTAAGATAGGGGATTCTGAATCAAACCTTCCTTTTCTATGACACATTTCGTGTGTTCAGAATTTTTTAAAAAATTTTGAGACAGGACTCATCAACAAACCTTTCCGTCTGGTTGCTGAGGCAAAAAATTTTTGGTTTGGCGAGTACATCAACTGAAGCCGTGGACACCTGAAACAAGAAAAAATAAGGAGATTTAGTTTGGATGGTTTGTTTTTTTTTTTTATTTGGGGGGAAGGGTTGGGTCAACCGTTGGTTTTTATAATGTGCCTCTCTAGCCTGGGGGATATAGGAATGAGGAGACCATGCTGGTCAAAAACCACCAGGGTGGGAGGAGGAAGGGGGTTTTCACGTTTGGTTTCCGTTTTGTTATCGTTCTTTGTAATTGTCATGTCGTCGGTAAGGTCGTCAAGGGAAAAAAGAGGGCCCCAACGACGCTTTCCAGAGCTCGCCCTAGTTCGGGGAGAAAAAAACACTCCCCTTAAATGTAATGATTGGTGGTGGATTTCGTTTTGAATCCCCTTGTAGATTAGCGACCCGGTTCTGGGCCAGTTCTCCCCCGGGCCAAGACGGAGAAATGTACCCCGGAAAAAAACAAAAGGTTGGCCCCAAATTTCAAGAGGGGCCCGAAAAGATTAAAAAAACACATCTTTTTTAAGTTTATCCAATAAAATGGAGCAGTGTATGAAAAAGTACGAAATATTTGCATTTTAAAATTTCTATTATGAGTTTTCTCAAATCGATGTACATGCTCGTTTCTAATACGACTATATTTTTGCTTTATGATATTTAAACTATGAGGGTGAAGGAGGGTGCGGACAATTACTAAAACCCGGGCCTTATGGGGACACGAACCCGGTACTCGCAGTGTCAAAGGGGCTACACCCAATATAGAACCCGTGAGAAATAGGGCGCTTCAAGGGAGGGGTCATATGGCGGCATGGATATTTTTAGTTAATAAATTATCCCGATTTTGTTGCTTTTGATAAATATGGGGCTAGGAGCTCCTGACATCTCGGGTTTTTCTATTGGTAAATACATGCCTAAAATAGTTTAATTTTGTTTTAAGGTCTGGGAAAAAATCTATTTCGGACCCAGAGGGGGTAGGGTCGGGGTCGTCATGTCTATGCTTCGTTTGGGGTTGTCAGTTAGTGTCGTGGGGGAGGTCGTAAAGGGGATGGGGAGGGGCCCACGACGCGACTGCCAGAGCTCCCCTTAGGTTGGGGGATAATGTTGTTGTACAGAAATAAAAGGGAAAAACCACAGAAACCAAAATGATTTGAATCCCCTGTGATTCCCTGCAAGGTAGTGTTCCAAAACCCAAATGCACGACATCATACATGCTTTCACAAAACGACAACTGAAAAAAACTATGGCACTCGAACCGGGAAGGTCATTTTGGGGCCCGGGCATTGTACTTTTAAAAAACGAATTTTGTGTTAGTTTTTAATTTTTTTCAATTTTTATAAATAAATGTTATAGTAAAGACGGTATGATAAAACTAATATTAAAATGTATTTAAAAAAGATGAATAATAAAGAATTTAGATGTACTAAATTAGGTACAACAAATAACTTCAAATAATAATTTTAAAAAAATTTGTCGCCGCGGGGTGTTTCGTTCACGGTAAGAACCAATACCTTCTCTCTCCATTTTAGGTGAACCCAAAAAGAAAAAAATATCGAATTTTTAATACCAAGTTTTAAGGATTTAAGGAGCGTTTAACCGTCAGGGCAGAAAGCCCTTTTGCCTAGGGGGGAAAAGGGAGTAAAACTATGCTGGGCAGAACCCGTCAAGGATAGGGGGAATAAAGGGAGGTTATCGCAACGCGGTAGCCATCGTCTTTTTTGGGGTTTTTTTGGATTAAGGACGCGTCAACGTTAGGTCAGAATACGCCGTTTTTCCTAGGGGAAAGGGGTAAACCCATGTGGTCAGAACCAGTAAAGGATAGGGGAAATAAGTGGAGGTTATCGCAAGCGGGAGCCATCGTCTTTGTTTTGGTTTATTTGGATTTAAGGGGCGCGCAACCGTTAGGGCATATTGCAACTCTAGCCTAAGGGGGGGGGGAGGAGGGGGCCTGCTGGGTTTAGAAAAAACCCCGGGAAGTCATGTTCGTGTTCTCAATGTGTCGCGTCATTAAAGGGCGTCAAGGGAAGTGGGAAATGTCAACGACGACGACGTTAGAGCTCGCCTTTGTTTTGGGAGCAAAGTGCTCCGCATTTTTCTAGTTTATGTTTTTTTAGATAGACTCTTTTCCTCGCCTTAGCAGACCACGCTCTGGGGCCAAAAGGAACAGTTTCGCAAGTTTGATAGAGTTTGTTAGTTAGTTATTGGGGTTTTATGGCACAAAACTAGTTTGATAGAGTTTCTTTTTAAAAGGAAAAACCCCACATAAACAAAATTTTTTAATATAAAAAATAAACAGCAGCCAAATCTCCTTCAAAATTCTTTGGCTTTTAATGCTGTGGAGGAGGGGCCCTGTGTTCAGAAACCCGCCCCGGGTAGAAAAGGAAAGGGGGGGAAATCCACGTCGCCCGTCGTCATTACTTTGTCATCGTTCGTAGTGTCATTTCGTCACGTCGTCGGGGGGTCGTCAAAGGGGAAGGGGGGGAAGGCCCCGACGACGATTTGGTTAGAAATATTATAACTTTTTAAAGAGAAAGTAGAAAATTTTTTTGCCGTTATCATAGTTTGAAGTTCGTTCCCTTTATTGGGGGAATCAAATTGCGTTCGCAAAGCATCATGTTTAGTACATTCTGCTAGGATATGATGTACGGAAATGGACATCAAGGTACATATAAAAAACCTTTTTCTCTGGTTTAAAAGATATCTTTTAGTTAGGGGTGTGAGGGTACTAACAAAACCCCCGCAAATAAAAATTTAAATAAATCGTTGTTTTATTAAAGGATAATTTTATATAACAAAAGACTTGGGGGGTGTATGGGTGGTATACAAAAATAATGTCACGTTTTTTGAGGGCCTATTCATGCTCAAATTTCAATCAAATTTGACCCCCCCCATCGCACGCGCGATTATCAAAAATGTACCCCCAGCCGCTCCTAATCCCCAATTGAAAAAGATTGCATTTAATATCCCAACTCCGCTCAAAAATCAAAGAGCGCTAAGGGTGGAGTGAAAATTTCTTTTAAAACGTACATTTAAATTATCCGATAAATGAAAAATACTTCCGGTTTTGAGTTACCCACTCAGTCATGATTTTCCAAAGGGGGCAGATCCAAAGCTATCAAGATAACCCTGTATAGGCCCCGACGCACCCCGGGGTGAGCGTTGGCCGCGGATAACCGCGGATCAAAGCCAGAACTTCAAGGGCCCATTCAGAAAACCTTTTAATTTTTTATGGTTGGGGTTCTAGGACGGCTCCCAAAGTCACGTTTTTCGAGTCCCAAGACACGAACTGAGACTTTAGTCCAAATCAGAAGTTAAAAACTTCGGACTTTGGCGGGGAATCGAACCCTAGACCTTTTGCATTGGAAGAAGATACACTAACCAAAGACCAAGAGGGGACAGGCGTAAATGGTTCAACGGCGACTGGGGAAACTAGGGGGCTTCAACCGATTAGGTATGTTTCGCCGCCTGCGATAGTGTTAATAAAATATTTAGTTTTTATATTTTTTTATAATTTAATAAAATTAAAAAAGGAAATGGAGATGTTTTTAAAGGAACAAAGTTATTGAAAGGAAAATAAAATATTTTGACATCTGAATTTTAGGGTTTTGGCCTACCATAAAAAGGTTTTTCCCTTTATGGTTCGACAATTTTTTAGGTGCTGACAGGCAATGTCCAGCAGTGGCCCGAATCCGGGAAGAAGCCTCACTTTTCCTTACTTACGTGTGCTGGGTTTGAAAAAGGGGAAAAGAAAAAATTTGTCTCCCTTATCATATGATAGAAACTATAGTAAGATTGGGGGAGATTTAAATTTCGTGCGCAGCACATATATTCAGCCTCAAAACCAAAGTTTAACCTTGATATTTAAAATGAAAATTCAAATTAGGACCAGACGAAAAACCAAAGTAACGGCCCCTCTGTTCAAACTGGAAGAGTTAAATGGGTTTTGCTGTTGCTAGAATTTTTTTCAAGGGCGCTTCAAAAGTTTTCGTTTGTTTTGGGGTTTAAAGGGGGGGGGTTAACCCTTTGGTCAAAGCGTCAGATTTTTTGGTTTATTTATTAGAGGGGCGCTCAACCGCTAGGGCATAATGCACCCCCTCTTGCTGGAGATATGCGGGGAGGGGCCCTACGGGGCAGAACCCGCCCCGGGTTAGGGGAAGGGGAAAAGGGGTAAATTGTATAAGCGACATAGCCTAGGGGGTTTTGGGGGCAAAAAACCCCGCTGGTCAGAAACCCGCCCCGGGTAGCGGGGGGAAGAGAGGAAAGTGTGTTTAAACCCTTTAAAAAGGCCCCAGCCAAGTGCCCTCGGTGTAGTTTGTTGGTCTGTGGTTAGAGGTGGGTTTCCCGCGAGGTGGTTGATTCCCTTTTTTAGGCAAAAATTTTTTATCTTCGTGTGGGCTCATGCCCTCAGTTCTCCTTAGGGGGAAAGAGTAATTGGGTCTTTGGGCCGTCCTTTCACAATAAGTTTTTAAGGGGCTGTCGCGGGTGGAACCCTGTCCAAAAATTAATTGAACGGTGTTTCTACTTTAAAAATGCCGGTCTTGTTGGTCATTTTCGCTGTCGATGGTGCGGTGCCTACAGGGTTTTAAAAACATTGTCCCCCACTGAAAATCAATTTTGTTACTTTGGGATAGGGGCTTAATTATTTCATCGCCATCTGTTTAAAATTAATAAGTCAGTAAGCTTTTTTTTCTTTTAGGGATGTTAATTTTTCTCCATTTTTAGTGCCCCTTAAAATTTTTTCTTTGAGTCGGTTTTACAGCAAAAGCATTAGCCAAGACCCAAAATTTGAGCCCCAACTCCCGGCCCGAACATGGAGATCAGGTGCACCCCTGAAACCAGAACTCAAGTGAATAACTGAAAAGAGTGAGAAAAAGGGCGCTTCAACCGGTTAGGTCATATAGTGCCGCCTGTGATATTGAAAGTTGGTGAGATGAGTTAATGGTGTGTTTAATGATTAGATACTTTTCGAAGTGTATATTACCCCACATAACAAAAACTTGTAAAAATACAGCCAACCCTTACACACTCAAAAGTAAAGAGATCTTAAAAAGGGCCAAGCTCATCTACCGTTCCAGATTTGCCCATTCCTAAATCATAAACGTTTTTAGGTCCCGTAACAACACCCCGAAAGCTTGGAGTAGATTTTGCAAAATACAATTTAAAGGTAGGCCTTTAATATTAAAATGTAGAACTAGGAAATTTTTTCCCAGTTCTTCCAGATGACTACAAACGTCCACCAGCACAGTTTAAAGGTGTGGAGGAAGGGTCTCGAGCCGAGCTGTAGCCAAACCGCCAGCGGTAGTTTACAAGACTTTGCACAAAAGGTTTTTCCTTCTCCTTTATGGAGACCCCTACGCCTCCTCAGCGCAAACAATTTAAATTTAAAATAGCTCTGTTACGTCTCATAAGTACCAATAAAAAATTTAAAAATATATGACATAAGTAAGATAAGAAAATAAAGTAGTGAATTACAACTTTTATCTTATTATTTCAGTAGTTTGACATGACTTTGTCAAAAAGAGAGAGAATTTTATTTTTTTTAAAAAAACAAAACTCGTTGTACAAATACAATTTCCACAAGGACACAGAAAAAAATAACATTTTATTTTAATAACAATTAAAAAAGGTTTAAATTTTAAAAACAAATTTAAGAAATTATTCATAATAAACAATTAAAAATTACTGTTTAGGCCATAAAGGTGATTTAAAAATGGAAATGGAAAACCTTTCAATGCCCCCATCGAAGTCTTGTATCAGTGTTTTTTCCTAACTTAAAAATGTTGCAAAAATCAACAAAAAACTTTGGGGTTTTCCCCCCCACCCCAAAAAAACAACCCTGAAGTATTTTGGGGTTTTTCATGGTATTTGTCTGCAATGTAGGGGATTGTTGGCGGAATGTCCTGTTTTTAGTGTTTACTTGTTCGTTTATCCCAAGGTTTAAAGCGTATCGTCGGGTCAAGTATAAACCTTCCCCTTTTATTGAAATTAACTGCAAAGATGTCGATCCCCCGAATACTTCCCCAAATGCAGACAAGCCCCTTACTTTTTTAGTACTTCCAGCCTAGTTCCAAATTTTTTTTGGGGATAGAGACCGGGAAGGTTATGAGACGTTCCCATGAACTCTCCATTTTGCAGAAAACCATAGAACGTGAGGAAGGGTTTTATCTCGCTATCGCAACGACGACAACGGTACCGTTTGCTTTTGCCCTGGAGAACTCGAACGGAGCCACATTTAATGTCATTTTTAGTGCGTCTCGCCCTTCGGAACTTGAAAGTCCATTTCTTGATACCCATTTTTTTCACTGGGGGATATTTTTGGTATATTACTGTAGGGCCTACCTAAAAGTGATATTTTTGGCAAAAAGAGTTTTAAAATTACAAAACCATATTGAGGTGACCTAGATTAAGAAAAAATTTTAAAAATTTGAAAAAAAAAGATCTTTACATTAAAGAGAGGGTATTTATACCTAAACACCCCTATTGTTCAGATCTTTTTTATAATAACTTAATCAAGTGAGGATCGAATGTTCTTCTTGTTTGTAAAAGTGTAGATAGCTTTTATTAAGTTTTTTAATGTTTTGGGCATGTCCTTTATCGCCTTTGTTTGGTTCCAAGACTGCGCTGTCTGACGCCGAACCAAGGAGGGCCCTTGGGAAAGTCGAACCTCGACGGCGGGGACGCAATGGTGAAAGGGGGGGTGCAGAACGGTAGGGGTTTTTCTGGAGAAGTTTGGGGAAAGGGAAGTTGATGTTGGGGGGCGAGAAGGCGAACGGGTTTTTTTTTGGGGTTTCAGGGGGTTTTAGTGTTAGAAGAGTTTTCAGTTTGGGAAAACCAAGGCCTTTGGATGAGGCTGTGAAGAGGTAAATAGTTTGTAAGCGGAAGAATATAAGGGTCGGCTATTTTACGGCTTCAGTTATTGCCCACAAGTCACGATGAGGTACTGTTTTGAGTACAGGAGATTGAAGAAAAAGTGAAGATGAAGATGAAGATGAAATGAAGTGAAGATGAGAAAGTAAGAGAAGAGAGAGAAGTGAAGAGAAAAGAAGATGAAGATTTAAGATGAAGTGAAGATGAAAATGAAGATGAAGAGAAGAGAAGAGAGATGAAGAAGAAAAGAAGAAGAAGAAGAAGAAGAAGAAGAAAAAGAAGAAGAAGGAAAAAGAAGAAGAAGAAGAAGAAGAAGAAAAAGAAGAAGAAAAAGAGAAGAAGAAAAGAGAAGAAGAAAAAAAGAAGAAGAAAGAAGAAGAAAGGGAAAAAAGAAAAAG
>JAMZAV010012933.1:0-17246 GCA_024449915.1 Sweltsa coloradensis | reverse complement strand
TTAATTTTTTTCATTTATCATATTTTCAAGACTCAGTGGTGGGATGTTTGTTTGCTACAGCTGTGATTGGAGTAGGCTCACTGCTACCAGGAAGATTCTCATCGCTTGGTTTTGCAACGTGTCTAGTTTCAGCAATTAGCTTTTTGGTGCTATGACTAGTAATGCACTTGTGCAAATTCTAGAAGTCCTGTATGTTACGTTGAGTTTACAACTACAAAGTTGGCTCCCCAGGTAACACCTGCCACCATCTTCAGTAGGCAAGTTAATTCTTCTTTTACTTAAAAATTCCACCCAATCAATTTATATCTCTCCAGGCATCTTACAGTCACTTGCCATGCCTAATTATATAACATTTTTATCTTTCTCATTTGTTTCTGCTCCATACTAACTGAAATCTGGTTCTACCCTGCTTGTTGGCTGAAAATCATGCTTTTTTTTTTTTTAAATATTTATTATCTAACCATATCTCAGACCATTAGTGTAAAGCTTTCATAGCCTTGTTCGTTTCTTCTTTCACCTTCTTTGGGTCATTGTCTGAATACCACATTATCACACATAATCTGCATAGATCTACTTTACTCTACTACTTTCTTTGTCACACTCTGCTAGATCTTAGATGTAAATTTAACATTGGCCAAGAACTCCCCCTTGCTGTAATCTCATGTCTGTATGCATTTAAGACCTTTTTCCACCATATATTCCAAGTAGCATCATTCTCATACCCATAAACACTCTGGTCCACCGTCTTGATAGTTGATTCTCACAATTGTTCCATTTTTTGCTCAAGTTTTTATCCCTGTCCACTAGGTCAAGAGCTGACTGAAAGTCCACATATATTCCAAATGTTTTATGCATATTGTTAACAGCATTGTGTACGACTGGACAAAGTTCGAAATCAATGAAATTAATATGGTATAATTTTCTATACACGATAATTTTTTTGTACATACTCAAAAAGGTTATGCCAATCCTCATACATGGCTTGTTTATCAAATTTTGGCCTTGTTTAGTTGTACACAATTATTTTTTAATAATAATATGTAATAATTATAATCTTAACTAGGTTAACTATGTCTTGTTGAGTGGTGGTTTTCCACCATTATCTAGGGCGTGTTTTCTTCCTCATTATCTTTCTCCTTCCCCTCCACAAATTTACTCCACTCTCTTCTGTCCTCTTACAGCTTTTCTCTTGCCACATGCTCCCACCCACCCTTCATCTCGTTTTCCAACGTTCCCCATTTCTCTCCAAGTGGCTTTCCTACTTTTCTTTTTCCCTCCTCTGCCGCTTCAAATTCTTGTCTTGGGATCCTCTCCCCGCCCATCCTTTACATATGTCCAAACCATCTTAGACATTTCTTTCCTAGTTTAAACCTCAAACTCTTCAATCCCAGTTCTTTTATGATTACATTACTTCTTATCTAGTCCATCTTCGTAACTCCCTTGACACTTCGTAAGAACTTCATTTCTGCTGCTTCCAGCCGACTCTTCCTTTTGTTCCCACTGCCCTTGTTACTGTGCCCTATATGTTAGTATAGGTACAAAATATGCCTTGAACAGCAACATTTTACATTTTTGTGGGAACAACTCATTCCAAAGTAGCTTTCTTGCCAATTGGTACAACCCTTCAGCATTTTGCACTCAGATGATACTTCCCTACCCACTTTTGCATTGTTTGTCAATAAACTTCCCAAATAGTACTTAAATTCTTCTTTTTCTTCTAACGCTTTTCCATGGAGTACAATTTTTTCCCGATCTCTAGGCCTGCCCTTTGTCTTCTTTTCTATACGTAACAACTCGCTCTTTTTCCGACTGATTTTCAGACCAAATTCTGTAATAACTTCATTACATCTGTCCACCTTCTTCTGCACTCCTCAGGCACTTTAACCCCAATTCAACCCAATCAATCCGCAATCGTCCGCAAATTCTTGCGTCTCTTCCATCTGTATTTGGTTCCACACCTTAGAATTTCAATTACAACCGTAAAGAGTGTTGGGAGATAACACACTACCTTGTCGCAGGCCCTCATTTCCTTAGAACCATTCTGACCTGCCCATATCTGTCTGTACGTACTTAAATATTGACCAAAAATTGCAATTTTATGTGGACTTTGAGGGCTTACACGAAAATATCTGCAACTCAAAAGGGAATGCACGAGAAATAGATTTAGTCATCTGTCGGTGGGTGAAAACAGAAAAAAAATATGTTGATTTCTCTCCATGAAATTTAAACGGTACAGAAGTATACTGCACTCTAGATGCTGAACGCCCGCACACAGGCCTCTTAAATCCTTTCAACGTCCTGCATGAAGTATGCTATTTGGTCCACAGTGCTTCTGTTTGATCGGAAACTAGTTTGATGTGGGGACAGTTAACCTTTAATCAAGGACTGAATTTTTTGTAAACATAATTATTCTGGTAACCCAACTCCCTCAGACTATTATTTACTACAATCCAGAAATTAAAAAAGTCCGCCCCAACCGGGAATCGAACCACGGATCTCCCGCATTCCAGACAGGCGTCTTAACCAGTAGACCATCAGGACGGGTACATTTTAATCTCTGAATTGTAGTTGCATTATACATCTGAATGGAAATTTCTGAATTGTAGTAAATAATATCAATTACACATACGGGAGTGTTTCCCGACTAAACAAATCGAGAAATATCCCTCAGACTAGTCCATATTATGTGTTTAATTTATCTAAGCTTGTGTAGTATAAGAATCGGAATCACCCAAGAAGCGGTAAATAACGCGTGAAAGATATGTATTTAATTCATTGGTATGTAGTTCTACTTAAATAAGTGAGGTAAAAGTATGTGCACTCCAGTTTCTGATAATTACAGCTGAACGGGGGACAAAATTAACCTCTGGCCAGAGCACATTTTGACTAGCCCGCAATCAAATAGGTTATATTAATGCAAAACAATCTTACGTGAATGTTTCCGTTACTATATTCACAGGGTTTGACGTGACGCGAGGACGTGTGTGTGTGGGGGACTAGGGAGTGACTGGAAACAAATTTTTACCAATATTAGCCTAAATAAGAGATTTTTATTTTGTTTGCAAACTTCGAACAATTTTCCATACTTGGTAGTACAGAACTATAGTACGTTTACTTGCGAGTTGGACACATTGTTCTCTTCGATAGCGGAGTTCTTTTGTATGTCAGCTAATTGAATTCTATACAATTTCAGATTCCAATGAGCATCACGCCCGATGATTGAAAATAGAATTAGACTAGAATGTCATAAAAATATTTAATAAATAAAGTAATAAACTAGGAAACGCTCAGTTGGACGCGTTGATAAGCGAGCACGTGCTATAGCTAGACCCACATTGCACATTTTTAAAAATTTAAAAATTTGCAACGTTCGCTGTCCACAGGGCCATGTTTCCAATATTATTTATTATTGCCAAGGTATTTGGGTAAACCCGTGTGTAAATCTTTACTTTGTGGATAAAATCCACCGCCATCTAGAGGACCTTGACTCCTTGGGAAAACTATTTAAACTCTTTGGTGACAAATAATACACTGCTTCTTCGAAAGTATTTTGATTACTTCTAGGTGGCAGTGCATTAGAAACTTTGCGCGTCTTTTCGTTGCCATGGCAACGTTACTTTTGTTATAATGTAATTTCCATTTACACTACTTATCGGATCAAAATAAAATTAACATATTCGTGACCGGACGGACATTCTAAATGATTTGGCCACCTCAGATTTTGTCGCCGTTTAGTTTGAAAAAAAAACTTTCGATTAACTTTAGGGTTGCACAATGTCAATTGACCGGTCAAATGACTGGTCAAATACTTTTGGTCAATTGACCAGTCAATTGACTTAAAGATAACATGTGTATATTGCATTTATAACTTGAAATTATATTAATTTTTATATTTAATTTGAATTGTTATGTAAACGATAACATTTTTTCTTTCTTTTTCAATTAACCCATTGGAGCTGACTTACGGAACCGTTCCATATTCCACGAGTCTGGCCCAAAAATTTGCATACGGAACAGTTCCGTGTCCGTTCCGTTCGTCTTTCAATTCGTGCCAAACTGGCGTGGTTCAGTCAATCTCACAGAGATAGCAGCACTATATGGAGGCTGACTCTTTTACCGACGTGGTTGAGTTTTTACCCCGATAAATTCTCGAACACGGCCATTTCACAGACGACTACAAATAATATGAAGGCCTACAAATTGTCAAGGCGGTGCGCCGTAACAGAAATAGGCTTCTAAGCTGTTGTTTACTTCGTAAAACTGACGTAAAGCTCCTGAATGTTACGAGATGGCGAATCTGAAGGCGATTGTGCTGAATTTCCAATGAGCGTGATATATTGTGAGATTCAGGAAGTGTTGTTGATTAGCTTGCAAATGATGCAAGCGATAATAATGATGTGGATGAAGACTAGAGTACTTCTAACCAAGATAAAATAAGACGATGCCACAAGTAGGGTTAGGCCTAGGGCTGGTGGGAATATAAACTAGAAAAGCAAAGCATATGAACTAAAAACAAAAGGCCTAGGCCTTCAATTTTGTGCATTCATGCGATTTCGGCCCGTAGCCAGGGTGCGGCGGGGTGCCATCCCCCGTAATACGGATTTAACTGGATCTGTACTGGCAAAATAAGCAAAATCAACTGGTGGCTCAATGGGTTAAAAATGTTTTAATTAGGTTATATTTATTTTAATTATTATTTATTATGTAGTTATATCATGAATTATAATAGAAAAATAGAATATAATAGCTTCTGGGTAAGCTGAAGCTGAATCGGAGAAAGGGACTGATGACAGCATCGACGATGATGATGACGATGATATGCCACTTAATATGCTTTGAACAAGCTTTTAAATAAAAAAGGCTTTTGTCACCACAACATTTAAAAAATAAATATTATAATTATTATATAAAATAAAATTTATGTTTTTTTTTACATTTGACCGTCAATTGACCAGTCAATTGACCAAATTTGAATGATTTTGCCACAAAACTAATGGCAATAAATCGGGAAAGAAGCTTGCGGATGGTCAAAATTTCAACTCGATCCGAGCCTCCGTTCGAACGTTATGGCGAGACATACAAAAAAAAACAAAACAAAAAACAAAACCAGTGACTAATTTTTCCGGCAGAGTCAAATGGAAACGCTCGCTTCGCTCGCTTAATAATAAAATAATATTTTATTTCCGACATTTCACTAGGGTTTCACCTAGCTTTATCAAGGTTTAAAAATAAAAACAAATTGGAATACCAAAGTACAAGATGACAATTAAAACACAGCCATCTCGGAAAACAAATCTAGATGACAGTGTGTTGAAAGAGAGCCTCCAGATGTCAGCGGTGTAAGTTATCTCCTACTTCTCGTTACACAAACATCCTGGAGTACTGGATGAGATTTATTTATAGTTGGATCACGGATCATTAGGGTGGCTGTGGAGATTGAGAGGCGTCCACAAAATCTCAACAAGAGGGATGACAGCCAGAGATTGCCAAAAGCTTGGAAACCGATCATAGCAACTAGACTAGTGAATTTAAGACCATGGGAGGATGATGATCCATCACCTACTCGAAATGAAACTCGCCCAGAAGGCCTACTCCTGGAAGGTCCTGTGACCAGAAGTAGACGTGCCCATCTTAGACCGCTGCAGGACGATGCGCCGCCAACTATAAATAAATCTCATCCAGTACTCCAGGATGTTCGTGTAACGAGAAGTGGACATACTAGATTATTGCAGGCTGATGCTCCACCACCAACTGAGAATGAAACTCGTCAATTAGACCAACTCCGGGAAGGTCCCGTGACAAGAAGTAGGAGATAACTTACACCGCTGACATCTGGAGGCTTCTTTCAACACACTGTCATCTAGATCTGTTTTCCGAGATGGCTGTGTTTTAATTGTCATCTTGTACTTTGTTATTCCAATTTGTTTTTGTTTTTAAACCTTGATAAAGCTAGGTGAAACCCTAGTGAAACGTCGGAAATAAAATATTATTTTATTATATAACCACACGCAGTTTTACCTCAAAACATATATTTTCATTATATTTCAGTGATTTTAAACATTCACATAAAGTTTCATCAAGATCGCTAAAAATCTAGAAAAAATCGTAAAAGTACAATTTCTATAAGAAAAATTTCTTCAAATGTCTCTAAAACCATAAAAAATAAATTTCAGTGATTTTGAACGTTCCCATAAAGTTTCATCAAGATCGGAGTAGTCGTTTGCGAAATATCACGAAAATATCTCATTAAAAATAAAAATAAAATCTTAAAAGTACGATAATCATAACAAATATTTGATCGATTGTACCAAAAAATGTGGCAAGTCTAAGTTCAGAGATTTCGAAGTTCCTCTCTAATTTTCATCAAGATCGCATGACATTGTGTTGTTTGCCCGGTAGAGAGCGAACAAACAGACAAAAAAACAAACAAAAAACATAACATCCGTAGCTATTTTTCTTGGGGTAACGTAAGTGAAAAAAAACTAAGTGAAATTGAAGTCTTTGCTTTGCTCATCCAATTACTATTTCTTATCTTGATGTTCGCTTGTCTTTCCCTATGCTAACTTTATGGCCTTCAATTCGCCATCGTAATTGCTTGCATTTTTTCACCAGCACCCGCCATGTCCTCCCCAGATGAGGCAGATCCATCAGTGTATACATGCAACCATTCCTCATCCGGGTTTTTCTTACAAAATGTATTCAGTTGTACATCTTCTTAACTCTTGTTTGTCTTCTTCTTTTCATATGCCCACAATAGGGAACCTAAGTGGGCGTTGTCTGGTTCTCTCCGGTCAGCGTGGTATAGGCGATTAACCCGTGCTAAATGTTTCGTAAGCGATAGCGCGAGAACCCGACCACGGACCGGAATTATATTCATACTGTAAGAAACTATAATCTTTCCTCTTTGCGTGGATATACATAACTCTGCTCTATCACAAATATTAATGACATTTGTTTTGAGTCGAAGTGAACTCTACATTTACACTGTTGCCAAACCTTCCAAACTGCTCATGAAAAAGCACGTAAAAACATTTTGTCCGTGGCATCAGCATAACATTTGGTATCCGACTTGCTTTGTGGCTACTGTGAGGTCACTGGGTTGCACTAGATTATACATTACTAATAAAATATCCTTTAATGTGCCAACAAAATCTTGATTGAAAAGTACATTTAGCAACCATGGACAGGCGCGTGGTATGCGAGGATGCCACAGCTGCACACAACGTGGCTGCGTCTCGCTTAGGTTGCCGCTCAGTCAGAGTACATTTGCGACAGCGCGCAAACATGGGTCCATTAAACTCATAATAGTTTGAATTTAGGAAGCGTCATCGAGCAAAGTAGAATGCCATCATCTTCTTTACAAAAATATGCATCTTGTGATGTTATTGGTTTAGATTTCTTTTGCGAGAGTCAAAAGATACGGCGAGTTACATTTTCGTACCATGCTAATTCTTATGGGCGCTGAGACCAGAGAGAACCAATTTCCTTCCCGCCTTCAAAACTTAGGTTCCCTATTGACATTATTCATGACATCATGTGTTTTCTAGTTACCCAGTATAAATAGGACTCCTGTCACTCTGATCCATGGCATTTGGCATTTTGTCCCATTGAACCTTGATATATGTAGTACATTGAAAAATATGTTTACTAACATGTTTACTGTCTTGTTTGCCAGCTCCACACATCCTACAGACACTAGATTACAATATTCCAAATCAATGGAGGTGCTTTCCATTTTCCAAGCAAGTTATGTCCCGTTTAAAACCGGAATTGAGCTGTTTCTATCTTTCTACTGTGTGTTGTGTTTGTTGTATTCACTCTTCTTCCTCTCCAACCCATTCACTCACTGTCAATACATGATGTACATTCAGCATTGCCACTCTGATATTTGGCTTTGGTAGTTTCATTCTCTTACTAAAGATTGTAGTTCCAACCAGATCTTTCTTCATTTCTTCTGCAGATGTTATAAAAAAGTCTTTTGGGTTTTTGGCTTCTTATGTGGTACCCTACCTACCTCATCCAACCTAAGCAACTTTTCATGTAGACTGCCAGCAACCATAAATCTTATAAGTTACAAAGGCCAAAGGCTGATTTCACTTCTCCTGTTGCAATCCTCAGTGCCTGGTTCTGCACTTCCTTATTCAAGTACAGGTCTATTATGTTTTGTAGGTAGTGGCAAGTATTTCTGTACGGGCACCCCAATTCACCCCGGCGACCCTTTTTACAACGCTTATTGGATGAGCAAAGCGAAGACTTCAATTTCACCGACCCCCCAAAAAATTTAGCTCCGTTGTTTTTTTTTTTTTTTTGTTTGTTG
This sequence comes from Sweltsa coloradensis, assembly GCA_024449915.1. NCBI lineage: Eukaryota > Metazoa > Arthropoda > Insecta > Plecoptera > Chloroperlidae > Sweltsa > Sweltsa coloradensis. Next base: position 8,929 of record JAMZAV010012933.1, on the reverse strand, counting down.
TGTTTTGTTTTTTTTGTTTTTCCGTCTTTTTGTTTGCTCTCTACCGGGCAAACGGCATATGCGATCTTGATGAAATTTGACACGACCTTCGTTTTCTCTGAACTTAGACTTGCTACGTTTTTGGGTACAATCTAAGAAATATTTCTCATGAATATCGTACTTTTACGATTTTTTTCGATATTTAGTGCAATATTTTCGTGCCATTTGGGCCAATTCTGACCAAACGGGTGGGGCTACAACGTTCATATTTCACATGGACATTAAGGTAATGGTGATGTATTGCTTTCTGAAAGAAAAAGTTGAAAAAGTTAGCCAGAATCGAGAGAAATAAAGCTTTTAATATACTTTTGACTTTTTGTGCGATATTTTCGTGCCATTTGGGCCAATTCTGACCAAACGGGTGGGGCTACAACGTTCATATTATACATGGACATTAAGGTTATGGTTATGTAGTACCCTTTGAAAGAAAAAGTGGAAAAATTTAGCCAGAATCCATAGAAATAAAGCTTTTAATACAAGTTTTTTACGGTAAATAATACCAATTGACAAGAAACAAAAGAAACTTGACAATAACATTCACCTACAATGCGTAGGCAGCAAAACAAAGCACTTGCATTAGTAAAGATATCCCACGCAAACGAAAACCTTAAAAAGCTCATCCATCAACGCGGCGGGACTTTAGCGTTTTCCTAGTATTAGCTTCATGTGTTGTTTGTCTGTCTGCCTGGACGGAATCTCATAATCGATATTTCACTCACTTCTCAATGTCCGATCGAGCTGAAATTGTTCACACATACCTACGTATTCTTTATAATATATGAATCAATTAACATATTCACTAATTAATCAATTAATTCATCATAATTATTTATTAATCAAAGTTTTATATGGGAATTGGGAATAGATATTTCACCCACTTCCCAATGTCCGATCGACCTGAATTTTTTCACACAGACGTATATTCTTGATGATAATACATGAATCAATTTACCTATCGCATTCACTAGTTAATCAATAAATTCATCATAATTAATTAATTAATCAAACAAAGCTTCATATGGGAAATTAATCACAGCTAGTGAGGATGGGCCTACCAGATGCAGAAATTCGGACACGTCCAGTGAGCACATATTCGATTACAACATTCGTTAAGACAAAAAAGTATAAAATAATATTAGATGATTTTTTTTTTAAAACAACGCTTATATTAAATGTAGCGTACTAAAAAGTAAAAAATAAATTTTCGGCCAACAAATTTTTGCCTTACTTGGAAAATAAAAGCGTTGGACGCTTTCCCTCCATGAACAACAAAATTCTGTAATCTATGTCAATACCGTAAGCGCCCAACGCTTTTATTTTCCGAGTAAGGCAAATATTTGTTGGACGAAAATTAATTTTTTGCTTTTTAGTACATTTAAATATAAGCATTGTTTAAAAAAAAATCATGTAATATTATTATAAGTTTTTAAGTCTGCCTTTTGCCCCTTTGCATATTTTCTCAATATGTTTAGGACCTGTCATTTTCCGATCCATTGTCATACTCTTCTTTTTTGATGGTTCCACTTCCATACGAAGTTGGACACCGTTCTTTGTTCATTTTATCCAAAGTTAAAAAACTTCTGCTGCCTAAGGCGGGAATTGAACCCTGGACCTTCTGCAGTGGAAGCGCTCTTTGTACCACAAGACCACAAATTTCACTTTCATAATCCAACTAATTATTATTGGCCCTGAATATATTCAAGAATGTTATACAAATATACATAGTGTTAAGAGAAAATTCTGCAATTTAGGCCTACTTCAATGAATGGCAATTTAGATTCTTACCAATGCACTGTTACAGAATCTTCTTGTGAACTAAAAAATATATTCCAGAAGCTGTTGCGGCAATTTTTTTTTCTGCTTAACATTTTGAGTAAAGGCAAGCCACATATAAAAAGTTCTACCCGGTGTCCACTTTGAAAGCCGCAACCGTAAGCCTATTGTTGATGATGCAGATATGTCAATTCGGGTAGTGATTTATCAGGTGATGAAAGTGAAGAGGAATTTGCAACTGGTAGTAGGCCTAACCAAGATTCGGACCGAAGTGGTGATGAAAGTGCGCAAAGTGTAAATAACTCTGATGATGAGTTTATGTTAGACAGTGACAGTGATGATAATAATGGGCCCAGGCGTAGGCTTACTGCTAATCCTGCTAGACGTGTACCACGGGCTAGGCCTCTCAACAACAATGCTACTAATTGGGCATGGGAACCCATGGCTGGTTCTGACCAGCTGACCACCCTAGGCTAGAGAGGTGCATTATGAACTAACGGTTAACGCGTCCTTAATCCAAATAAACAAACTGTTGATATATTATAGTCCTATATCTATAAAAAAGGTGAAAATATTGAAAAAAAGGCCCGCTTTGACCATATTTTTTCATAACCGGCTTGAAAGGTTAAGCCGATTCAAAAAATTTCCCAAAACGCCATTTTTCTCAAATCTTTGGATATAAAAAAAATGAAAAATTGGTATAAAGTCACTGTTACAAGATATAATTTTTATTTAAACTATCATTTTAGTGTAGTATTATGCTCTAGATTATGTGCTTAAATATAATTTTGGGGGTAATATCCCCTTTAACACCATAAATTCTAAATGCACAATTATTTTTTTATTTTGTATAAGTTTGTGTGCTTTATAAGATTTTACAAAATGAAACAGAAATTCATTCGCTTTTAGTAAAAAAAACGGTCAGTGTAACCATCAATAAGTGTTGACGATTAATTATTTCTAGGGGTGTGCGAGTAGCACATTTTAAATTCGAGTCGAGTCGAGTATTCATTTCAAAATTTATTTTTTTATTTAGTAGGCCCACTTGGAACACAATGATTTTTCTGTTGTAGACATTTAAAATTTATACATTATTCATTGAACTTGTATTAGGCTATTGAGGCCTTCCTGCCCTTTATGCTGGTCAATTTTATTAAAATTATACTGTATGTTATCTATAGTTCCTGGCCCCATTACAATACTGCTGCAATGTTTTATTTAATAAAATAAAAATCCTCCAAATTCGCACTCACATTATAATATTCGCGGTCCAGGCATCTCAAATGCTCTTTAAGCACATTTGAATATTTCGCGCCCTTGAATGGAACGAGTTCAATCAGTTGATGAAGAAGTCGATAAAGAAGACCCTTCTTTATCGATTCTAGTTCTAACGATATGGCCGACGGAGCGCGCCACGCGTTTGCTCGGCGAGTTGCGAGTTTGACCTTCAAACTTCTTCAAAGCAAAGATGCAAGATTGAAGGAAGAAACATAAAACATGTCAAAACTACGCCAACTACGATTTTAAAATACGTGAAAAGTGCATTAATTGAATATTCACCGGCATTCTTTCTTCTCGATAGTTGATCTGAAATATTAGTGACATAGATGCAACGAAACTAATAAAGGATGTTTTGTTTTCAACGCCGTGTAGGCCTAGGGCCTAGCCTAGGCCTATTCCCGCATCCAAGTCTCCTTTGTTGTTTATCGTAATAATTTTGAAAGCACGCAATCTCTAGGGCCAAGGCCTACTTTTTGCCGTCACAGTACACACGTAGTAGCCTAGGTCTAGGTTGTTATAACTTATAAGCCTAGGCCCAGGCCTGGCCCTACTGTGATGATGGTACTTCTCAGTTTTCAATTTTTCATAGGATTTCATGTGTTCAAAACTCGACTCGAAAACTTCGAGCCTAAAACCAAACTCGACTCAAATGTCAAAAATAAAAACAAACTTGAAAAAACTCGACATTTTGAGTACTCGCACACCCCTAATTATTTCTGATAGTTTGTTACGAATAATTTAGGAATTATTATCACGACATAAAAAAGATCATATTAACGATTGAATCGTGGAGAAATCTAGGGAATAGTCTTACCTAATCATGCCTTAGTCTTCTTCTTCTTCTTCTCTTATGCCCACATTGACATATCTATGTCATCATGTGTCTTGACAACCAGTAAAGATAGGACTCCTGTTCCCTCCTGTCCATACCCCCTGGCATTTCCCCATAGTGTCCTTTCAATGTAGCGCATCTAAATAGATGTTGTCTGTCCTGTGTTCCATCACCACAGAGTTTACACATGCTGCTCTCCATCACACTTATTCTATGTAAGTGCTTTGCTAGCAAGTCATGGCCGGTATCTAGTCTAAACTGTGCTGTTGTAGTTCTTCTCCTATAATGGTTTGTCCTATCATTTCTTCCTTTCCTTGTGTTAACTAGCTCACTCCACATTTTATTCTTGCCTTTCTCCTTCCACGCTTTCTTTACCTCCGAGTTGCTGGCTGATTTCAGATGTGATTTAGCTGATCTGTATGAAATGTTGTTTATGAATTGCTTGGTTTTACTTCCCATTTTAGCGAGGAAATCAGCCTTCTCGTTTCCGTTTATGCCGCAGTGTGCCGGTATCCACTGTAGCATTACTGTGTTACCCGCATTCATCAACCTCAGGATTCTTATCTTGCAGTTTCTTATTTCTGCTTCTGTTTCTTCTCTACTCACTATAGCCTGGATAGATGCTCTTGAGTCTGTTTAGTATCACCACCTTCCTTTCTCTAAAGTATTCAATCTTCTCCAACGCTTTGCTTATTGCTCTCATCTCCCCATCAAAGTTACTCCCATTTGATCCTGCTGGGAATGATTCCTCAAACTCTCTACTGTGTATTCCTGCACCTGCATTCCCTTCTCCTGGTGTTGCTGATCCATCCGTGTATATATGCAGCCACTCCTTCTCTGGGTATTCTTTGTGAATAAATCTTAGTGCCAGACTTCTCATATGCTCCTCTTGATAGTTCTTCTTTTTCTCTTGTATTCCTTCAATATTTAGTTGATGGTTTACTTCCAATGATGACATATGAATGTTTGGTTTCCTATTTCTTGTCTGTTTTCAGTTATCACTTCCCCCATTAACTTTCCCACTACATTTCTAGCTTCAGTTATGAATGTTTTTGTGTTTTAAGGCCTTCTTGGGGATCTCTGTCCCAATAATCTACATCCAAGCGAACCATTTTTTCGTACAGGCTTCCAGCTGCTACATTTCTCCTTGCTTCCAGTGGTGGGACTTCAGCTACTGTTTCCATTGCGGTGATAGGTGTGGTTTTTCACTCCTCCTGTTATGATCCTCGGGGCTTTATTATGGATAATGTTGAGCTTGTCCAAGTGTGTTTTTGAAGTGTTAATCAACATGGCATTTCCATATTCCAACACTGGACGTATGTTTGTTTTGTATTCGTAGATAGTGTATTGACATTGGCTCCCCAAGTTACCCTGATACTCTTTCAGTAAGCCTAGTCTTTTATTACTTAATTGGCACATTCTGTCGATATGGCTAGACATGTAGTCATTTTCTTATCCATCATTATGCCAAGATAGATGGGGTCTTCTTCGTATTTTAAGCTTACTCCTTTGTATTTTAGGCTAAACTGGGGCATTGTTCTTCCTGTTTGGATGAGCGTAGCGAGCGAAGCGAAGATTCCATTTCACTACACTGGAGAAAAAAATCCGGAATGTTTTTTTTTTTTCTTCTTCTTTTTGTATTTTTGTCTGTTTGTCCACACGATTCCGGCTAAACCGATACTCCGATTGCGATTAAATTTTATGGAGGCCTTTGAAATCTCTGAACTTAGAACTGCCACGTTTTTGAGCGCAATCGGAAAATTTTTTCTCATGAAAATCGCAATTTTACGATTTTTTTCGATTTTAAAAAAACTTCTTCGACTTATAACACCTACATGCTTTATCCGATTTTAATGATTTTTGCACAGAACCTTTATTTTATGAATTAAGATATTTTTGTGAAATTTGAGCGCAATTGAAACAATATTTATCATAAAAATCGAAATTTTACAGGTTTTTTATTTTTTTAAACAATTCTTTGACTTATAACACCTACATGCTTTATCCGATTGTAATGATTTTTTCGCAGAACCTTTATTTTATGAATTAATATATTAGTGTAAAATTTGAGCGCAATCGAGAAATTATTTTTTATAAAAATCGAATTTCGATTAATTAAAAAAAATTAAAAAAATTAAGTTAATTTTTAATTTAATTTAATTTAATTTAAAAAAAAATTCAACTTAGTAATGATTTTGCCACAGAACAACAGAAAATTTGCATAACACATGGCAGCTCAATGCACTAATTACGCTCATCCAACAACGCGGCGGGACTTAAAGTCTTGTTACACTATCAACATGTTGACGCAACATGTTGACTCAACTTGTTGACCAGATGTAGATAGCATTGAAATGTGATGCTGCTGTCACACACTGAAATATGTTGACTCAACATTGACGACCACGGCAATATGTTGACAAGAAGTTGAACAAGTTCAACTTTTGAGAAATGTCCAGATATTGACGACGTTTAACCAATGGCTTAGCGATATTTTGTCACGTGATCATTTGATTCATTTCGTTTAGTTGATCCATGGTGTGGGCTATTATAAAGCAAATTTTGTGGGAAGAAAGACTTATTTATGCGAGTAATTTACACTGAAAAGTTATAAAAATCGTACCCGTTTCAGATAAGACACAAACAATAATGATGGGGTGAGTAAAAAATGGTAAAAAAGTTTTCCCAAACGAGACTCGAACCGGGGACCTGTTGCGTGGTAGCCGATCGCTCTCACCGTTGAGCCAGCAGCTAACTGGAATCCTGCGCCGCTTAGAGTGGTACTGATTAGCCCATCAGATACACACGCAGACTCGAGATGGACATAAAAGCTTCGGGATGGCAATAACGACACTTTTAACTCTTTTATATCGATCTGCCAATACTTTTTTAATGTTATTCACAGCTTTATATGGCATATGTACGTAATTACTATCTATTTTGGTATGAAACAGTTTCGAAGTGGCAGTTCTCTCGACGGAATGTTCCAAAATGTCCGTCAACATGTTGATGGAGGTGTCACACACAGAGTGTAGTCTTGTCAACAAGTTGAGCCAACAAGTTGTATCAACATGTTGATAGTGTAACAAGACTTTTAAGCGTTTTCCTAGTGTACAATAATTGTATACTGTTTTTGTTTCATTCACTACCATCCCATTTTCCCTGGTCCATTCTTCTAATGCTTGCAATGCCTTGTTCATTTCTAACTCCATTTTCTGTACGTCTCTGTCACTACACCAAAGCACCACATCATCCGCAAATAACTTGATCTTTACCTGGCTTCTTTCCTGTATATATTGCGCCAAGTCGTTTATATATATCAGGAAGTAAGTAGGGCTTGTTACTGCCCTTGTGGTACTCCTGCCTTGGTTTTTCTTTACCGTGATCGTTTGTTGTAGCATCTTACTCTTATATATCTCTGACTTAGAAAGTTTTTACTCCATCTGTATATGTTGTGTGGTAATCCCATCTCTTTCATCTTTTTTAAAAGTATTTCTCTATCTACTACAACTGCCTAGTGACCTGCTACAGACTAGTCCGCCATCGAAAAGGATAGAGGTAGTCGTTAACGTGCCAGCCTGGGCTAGTAGGCTCATATTAATATGTCGGCCCTAGTCGTAGTAGTAGTTAAATCTGACGTCATGACGTGCGGGTGGAATTGAGAAACAACCCAAACTTCTCAAGTCTCCCCTTTTGTGAATCCGGGCCCAGGCTGATTTGGAACCACCAGTCACTAAAGTCACCGTTCACAAATTCTAAATCAAAGGAGTGCGGAATTGGAATCTATATCAGAAGTTAAAAATCTTTTTCCTGCAGCGGGATTCGAACCCAAGAGCATCTGTATTGGAAGCAGGGACTCTAACCACAAGACCAATGTTGTTTGTTTGTTGCTTTGTCACTGTTAAGGCAATGATATAACTAGACTAGCGAGGTTTAAGTAGCCAATTGATAATCATGAACTGAACGGAACAAAATCGTACATCGATCTTTCGTAACACTGAACGTCGGGTCCTGCAGGGTTGGCTTGGTCGCTTTGATTTAAAGACCCCCACTGAAAATCAGTTATATAACTGAGTGGGCAGACTCTAAATAAAATTTATTTATTTATTTATATTTATGAGCCACTGTTACAGAAAGCCATATTATTTGGCAGTGGCATAAGCATAACTAGCCCTTGTTTTGTTTTGTTTTTTGGGGGGGGGGGGGAATAACATTTGTGTAACCTCAAAAGATCAATGGTCACCATGACTAGTGAAAGGGGTATTTGTGGGTATATGGTCTTCCAGGGTGAAGTACATGTGCGTACAATGAAGGGTTCGGGGGAAACTACTGGCGGGTCCAAGGCACATAGCCCGAGAGTGCTTCGAGTATTTCAACTACCGGTAGTTTTTTTTTTTTTTTTTACAAAAACCTCATAAAAGTATGAGAAAATTCCAAATTAAGAAAAATATATCAATATCTAAATAGTAATATATTAATAAATACATATCAAATAAAAATTGTCCCCTCCCCCAAAGTTACGTCAATGTTATTGGCACTATTAATATTATCGACAGTCCAGAGTAATCAAGATGCCCGAATCCGCTTGGATGATTTACATTGTGGAACAATTTAATACAAAAAAAAACAATTTCAAGTTAATTTATAAAAATTCTTTCAATTTTAGTTTTTTTTAAAATTAAATAAAGTTCACACACGCAAAAAACTTGCTAGAGGACATTGGCAGTCAGATAGATAACTAGTATGTATGTGTATTTTACTCACCGCTATTCTTCAATGCCGACCGTTTCTCGGATCTCTGCGACAAAGTGGTCGAAGATGAGGGCAACGTCTCCATAGTTCGAGGTATGTGCGTTGACTTCCATCAGCTGGTTTGTGATCTGCATGGAACAAACAACGATACAAATACCATTAGCATGGGTGATCAGAGGATCGTCGCTATAGGAATGTCAGAGTGAACATACAAAGTTAACAAGAGAAACTATTTCTCAATCAAGATTTAAT
>JAMZAV010012932.1:0-17151 GCA_024449915.1 Sweltsa coloradensis | reverse complement strand
ATTCTAGTATAAATGTGACAACTGAATTCAGCCCACTACTTAAAAAAAAAAAAAAAACACCAAACGCATTCTAAAAACACGATTTTCAAAATAATTTTCGCCTGCGGCTCCGCCCCCCGAACCCCTGTGCCTGCTCAACGAAAGTACTAACTGTAATTTTTATACGCCCCCCCCCCCCCCCCCCCCCCCCCACCCTGTAAAAATTTCTGCGGGCGCCCATGTCTACGTCAGATATTTAACACTGTCGGATGGGCTTGGGCTTGGGCAGACCAGGTTTCGATCCAGAATGCGGGAGTTTCTTCTGGGCCTCATAGATAATTATCGAATGATGGTTTGCATCAGTGTCATTGTTAGCTCGTCAATGGTGTCGGCGCCGAAAGATTTGGTCTGCTTTAGATTGAATGTACCACCGGTGCATCATTATGTGAGTGGGTGGGTGGGTAGACTCTAACATGAAGTTTTTTCTAATTGGGCCCTACATAGTTTCGTCTATGCATTGATTATGCCAGGAATGTTTACGCCGAGTGCAGCTGGACTTTCAGTTTCATTTCACCATCGTAACTTTCAGTTTCCACGCTAGGTCTAGGTCTGGTGCACAACCAGCGCCTCGCACCCTTGACCGCTCATCTCTGTAGGACTTTCAGTTACCGAGACTATGATGAGGAAGGTCAGGGGGACTATTTACTAACTGTGACAGCGATCAAAAGTGACCATGGTCGAACGAAAGTGAAAAAGTCGACAGACTTGTATCGCTTGTCGCTGTCGATTGACTTTTGTCACTTAGTAAATATACCTCCAGGCTTACTAATTCATATTTCGTCTCCCGTTTGGCCCCGGAGTGGAATTTAGCCCAACCATGGCTCTGCTGATCTTAAAAGGCGAGGAAAGAGGCAGAGTCCATCTCGCAAACATCAGCTGGTACGTAAGGGAGAAACTAGTGGCGAGATCTGATGGTCGTCGTCGGGGACCTTGTCCTCTTCCCTTGACGACCTCCCCAACGACGACGACGACCACGACGTGTGAACCCCACCTTTCCTCCCCCTACCCTTGGCTGGTTCTGAGCAGTATGGGACATCCAAGGCTATTCATTGGCTGATAGTGACCTAACGTGGTTTTCAAACTAAATACATTAAAACATAAGTAATTAACGTGCATATTTGAGTATTGAGCGACTCCTCGCAGTGCTGCATAAGACGTTGAGGTGACTGTACCTCGTGTTATCAGGGAGGCGCAGACAAGATCGAATCCTCATCTGGGTCAGGTAGAGATAAGATGAGTTGAGAACTATGCGGCGTCGCCAACCACATTTCTCTTACGTAATTTCCTTGAAGTTGAAGAGGATCATTATTATTACTAGTACGTGAGAAGCATTCAAGTACAAAACGAGGAGGGCGGGGGGGGGGGCAATGTTCATTTACATGTGGTATTAAGTGTGAGATTTTTTATTTTTATTATATCCTTGTATTTCTGGTTGTAAAACAGTTCTGGGATAAATAAATAAAAATAAAGAAAGAAAGAAAGAAAGAAAGAAAGAAAGAAAGAAAGAAAGAAAGAAAAGAAAGAAAAGAAAAAGAAAGAAAGAAAATAAATAAATAAATAAATAAAGAAAGAAATAATAATAATGATTTATTTTGCTTATTTTTTCATATATATATATTTTAAATCGGCAAAATACACCAACCACACTCTTCGAATCGAATAATTTTCCGGGGCTGTCCGCCCCAGACCCGCATCAACTAAGGGGACAGACTCCCCCCTCCCATGCTCCCAATCGTGTATACTTTACCCAAGAAAGAGCGTTTACCCATAAATAATATTTCGATGACACCACTAACTGTTCCCACACCCACATACCCCTTTCACTGGTTGTGCTGACCATTGATCATTGGAGGTTACAAAAATGTTCGCCCAACCCGTAAAACCAATAAAAACACAAAATGTATAGGATGCCCGCTGTAGGGTAATGGTATACACATCAGTGTGCCCCTCTTCAGCGCGGATAGGACAATTGTGAAGGGATGTCCGAAGGCTGTTTAAGAGGACTCAATTCCTTGCATTCGCATTAACAACTTAGGAAAACCTCGGGAAAAACCTTCAGTCAGGATTGCCGGTCTCGACGGGATTCGAACCCGGGACCTCCCGAATCAGAGTCGCGCGACACTGTCGGTCCGAACAACAAGGGCTAGTTGCGCCACTGCATCTAAGAATGAAACGTGCTACAGCACAAGCAGCTGAACATAGTTCCAAGTTCTCTGCTGATGATGATGACAGGTGTAATGATGAGTGCTAAGGTCAAGCTGCAACGAAGGCCACAGCTACGTTATTATTATATTACCTAACACGCACTGTTACCACCATGACTCGCGGTATTCAAGCGAGGAGCTGCAGTCATCACCGTGGCTCGTTTGATTCACAGAGAGGAAGGCGTACCGAAATATATCAGGGGAGCTTTTACTTACAAGTTTTTGATTTCGCAGAATATTTTTTTAGGGAAAAAAGTATAAATATCTCGTGTGAAGCCTGGCCAGGGTGCAATGCATGCCCCTTTTCAGGTGCCTAACTAGGTATGTTGGAGTTAATTGTGAAGGGATGTCTGGGGGCTGTTTAAGAGGACTCAACCCTTGCATTCGCTTCGGAAAATCCCTCAGTCGGGATTGCTGATCTCAACAGGTTTCGAACCCAAGACCTCGGAGTCTCGATCCTTTCTGTTTCAGCCATCAACGTCGGTTATGTTGGTGCAGCAACATTTGCAAGATCTACTCCAATGTAATTAATGACTATTAATCATTATGTGGAAACGCATTTATGAATGCACTTAGGCTGTTCGAGACGATGAAGGACGGTTACAAAAAACATGCGTTAACCGGGATTCGAACCCACGTCCTCGTACGACACACTCTTCGGACCAGCGCTCTAATAGTATGTGCCACCGCGGACGGTTATGACTGTTCATATCTTTATCATCTGTTTCAATCATTGTAACTTTCTACCTAAATATAATATATTGCTTATATTTGTAACTATATCGTTAGGAAATTTTTTTTGGATGAGCGTAGCGAGCGTAGCGAGCGAAGCGAAGATTCCATTTCACTACACTGGAGAAAAAAATCCGGAATGTTTTTTTTTTTTTTTTTTTTTTTTTTTTTGTTTTTTGTGGTTTGTTACCACGTTTCCCGGGCTAAACCAATACTCAGATTGCGATGAAATTTTTATGGAGGCCTTCGAAATCTCTGAACTTAGAACTGCCACGTTTTTGAGCGCAATCGGAAATTTTTTTCTTATAAAAACGCAATTTTACGATTTTTTTCGATTTTAAAAAATTCTTCGACTTATAACACTTACATGCTTTATCCGATTGTAATGATTTTTTAACAAAACCCTTTTATTTCATGAATTAAGATTTTTGTGTGAAATTGAGCGTCATAAAAAAAACTATTTCTCATGAAAATCGAATTTTACGATTTTTTTCTTTTTTTAAAAATTACGTAAAAATTGCGATTATTAAAAAAAATTAATTTAAATTTTTTAAATTTTTTATTTAATTTAAATTTTAAAAAAATCTTCGACAAAAATGATTTTTTCACAGAACAGAAAATCCGCGTAACACAATGCAGCTCAATGCACCAATTACGCTCATCCAACAACGCGGCGGGACTTAAGCGTTTTCCTAGTGTAAATTATATTATGTAATATTATTCGTGCATTGAGTAGTTGCTTGACCTTGATACTGATACATTACTTGATACTACCTCGATGACTTGTTACTACCAGCATACTCATTTCTTGCATTTGTATTTAAATTTTAAACCATTTTTTATTGTTATTAATCAATAAATGTTATTTTCATTATGTGTCCTTGTGGCAATTGTATTTGTACACCAGAGTTTTGTCTTGGTTAAAAAATAAAAGTTCTCTCTCTAGTTTAAACAACTGAAAGAACAAGAGAAGTCAGAGTCTTAGGTGGTCCCAGCTGAGAATGTCACGGATAATAGTAGGGGAGCATGGGTAATTCCGGGGCCGAAACGGTGAAAGAGCAATGTAGGTGGTATCAATCGATTCGTATTGATCCATAAAATAAACAATTTCGATGGTGAGAGTCTTGATTTTTTGGCTGAGACCGGCCAATCTAAAACAAGATGGCCGCCGCATTCGAATTTTAAACTAGCGTATCTTCGTAAAATTTTGACCCATTTCAATTTCAAAGGTACATTCGAAGGTAAAAGATAGAAATTTAAATAAAAAAAAGTTTACAAATTTGCACGAAATCCAATATGTTGAGGTTATGTTACAATAACTTTAACTGTTTACTTTACACTTTCTCGTTATGGAACGATATTTTCTAGGTAAAACGGTTTTTCATTTTCTCAAATTGCATTTTTGGTGGATACTTATTTGTGTTTTTAATGATCCATGCATTTAATTTTCTGACAATTTTTAGCCTGAGTTTATTTAATTTTAAAGCGATGGCATGTGTAGATGAATATATGCTACTACTGTGTGATCTTTATGTTCATTACATTTTGTCGAGACACAATTGGTGAAACAATTAGATATTTGGTATCAATCGATTCGTTATGAAACCCAAATTAAACAATTTTTTATTTAAGTTAATTTCGATTTTTTTACTGAGACCTTCCTGGGCAAAAAAAAGATGGCCGCCGTCATTGAACATTTAACTAAAATATCTTTGAAAGTATTTCGCCGATTTCAATTTTAAAAGGGCCGTTGAAAAGGTAATAAAAAGAGCTACAAACGATAGACCCAAAAATTTTTCCCGAAAATTTATTTTTTTGAGGTTATGTTTGGTTTGAATTTTTAGTAATTTTAACGATTTTTTCAGAGCACAATAGGTGGAACAAAATAAGTATGGGGTATCAATCGATTCGTTATGAACCGTGATTTAACAATTTTTATGGGAAAAATTCGATTTTTTTCTGAAGCCCTTCCCATGGCAAAAAACAAGATGGCCGCCGCCAATGAACCTTTGACTCGCATATCATTTAAAGTATATACCCGATTTTTAATTCACGTATACCGTTGAAAAGGTAATTTAATGACGAAAACTATATATTTACCATTTTTTTGAAACTTTAATATCTACTGAGGTTATGTTACAAAAAAAATTAAATTATTTACCACACTCGTCATCGTTATGGATCTTATGGCGCATATATCTACATGACCCAAACGGTTTTTGAATATGTTTGGCTTGTTTTTCCCTAGAATATCTCTTTATGTATCCAATGAGTCCTTACATTTATGTTCCGACAAATACATCCAGAGATAATGTATTTGAAGCGACGGCATGTGTAAATGAAAAAAATATGCACGAGTATTGATCTTGATGTTTGAAACACATTTCGTCGAGGCACAATAAATTGATTAAATAATTATGTATCTGGTATCAATCGATCGTTTTGAAACGATCTTTTAACAATTTTGATGAGGTACCCGTCGCAAAAAAACAAGATGGTCGCCGAAAAAAAACTTTGTAAGTTATATATTTTTCTAAGGTAATTGACAGACCCAAATTTCAAAGGTACCGTTGGAAAGGTACTAAAAATAGTAAAAAAATTATAAAAATTTCAATTTTCACGAAACAAATATTTTCTGAGGTTTTCTGTTGTAGGAAACTATGACGCTGTTAGTTGGTACCATAGACATAAATTAAAAAACGTTCCTCCACCGGGAAAATTTAAACCCGGGACCCGCTGAAACAGTATGACATTGACAGCCTAGATCCCGGGGTTTCTAATTCTAATTATTCACATCATCATCCATCCCAGCCCAGATCTGATCAGTAGCATACACATAATACACAGAATAGTTCACAGAATAGCTGATGCAAATCATGCTGAAGAAGAATTTCGTCTACTAGGAAATGTGCTCAAAACAGAATGGGTTTCCAAATAGAATCATTCAAAAGGCCCTCAGACGACAAACTAACTAACACGCTAGCCTGTGTTCCTATTTACGTTGAAACATGTTCCTTCAGTTTGACACTCTTAGCACCTGTCACAATTCCCACATGGAATTTCTACACGCCACCACCTTCTAGGCAGATGTGGTCCTTAGTTTTAACAAAATCTCCTTTTCTTTCTGTCGTGTTTTTATGTTTGTTTAGCAAGAATTTTTCCTATTCGGTCCGTTTTTCTTTTAACATTAGGCAAATATGCAGTTGCAAGTAGTTCTTCTTTTACTGTACCTACATCTTTTTCCGAGTTTGTTGTCGTTTTGAGGGCCTTTGAATGATTTATTTGGAAAACCATTCTGCTTGAGCACATCTCCTAGTAGACGAAATTTCTCTTCAGCATGATTTGCATCACTATTCTGTGTACTATTCTGTGTATTATGTGTACGCTACTGATCGGATCTGGGCTGGGATGGATGATGATGTGAATAATTAGAATTAGAAAAAACCGGATCTAGGCTGTCAATGTCATACTTTTCCAGCTGGTCCCGGGTTCAATTTCCGGTGGAGGAACTTTTTTTAATTATCTATGGTACAACATAACAGCGTCATAGTTTCTACAACAAGATAACCTCAGTAAAATTAAAGGTTTCGTGAAAATTGCAAGTTTTTAATTTTTACAACTTTAAATACATTTCCAAAGGGACCTTTGAAATTGGTCTGTCACTACCTTAGAAAAATATATAACTTTCAAAGTTTTTTTCGGCGGCCATCTTGTTTTTTGCGACGGGTACCTCATCAAAATTGTTAAAGAACGTTTCATAAACGAATCGATTGATACCAGATACATAATTATTTAATTAAAATTTTTGTGCCTCGACGAAAGTGTTTCAAACATCAAGATCAAATACTCGTTGCATAATTATTTTATTTACACATGCCGTCGCTTCAAATACATTACTCGGATGTATTTGTCGGAACATAAAATGTAAGGACTCATTGAATACATAAAGAGATATTCTACGGCTTTAAAAAAGCCAAACATATTCAAAAAACCGTTTTGGTCATGTTAGATATATGCGCATAAAAATCATAACGATGACGAGTGGTAAATAATTTAAGTTTTTGTAAACATTTCCTCAGTAAATTTTTAAAGTTTCAACAAAATGGTAAATATATAGTTTATTCGTCATTAAATTACCTTTTCAACGGTATACGTGAATTAAAAAATGGGTAATACTTTTAATGATATGCGAGTCAAAAGGTTCATTGGCGTCGGCCATCTTGTTTTTTGCCATGGGAAGGGCTCAGTAAAAAATCGAATTTTTTCCCATCAAAATTGTTAAATCACGGTTCATAACGAATCGTTGATACCCCAATACATAGTTGTTTCACCTATTGTGCTCTGAAAAAATCGTTAAAATTACTAAAATTCAAACCAAAAAATAACCTCAAAAAAAATTAAACTTTCTGGAAAATTGTTGGTCTATCGTTTGTAGCTCTTTTTTTTACCTTTTCAACGGTACCTTTACAATTGAAATCGGCGAAATACTTTCAAAAGATTTTAGTTAAATGTTCAAGACGGCGGCATCGTTGCCCGGAAAGGTCTCAGTAAAAAAATCGAAATTAAAATTTAAACCAAAATTGTTAAGTTCGGTTCATAACGAATCCCCCCCCATTGTACCAAATATTCTATTGTTTCACCAATGGTCTCGACAAAATGTAATGAAAATAAGCACACAGTAGTAGATAATTCATCACACATGCCATCGCTTTAAATTTAAAAAACTAAGGCTATAATTGTCGAAAAATAAAATGCATGGATCATTAAAAACACAAATAAGTAAACACCAAAATGAACTTGAAAAATGAAAACCTTTTTACCTAGTAAAATCGTTCAATAACGAGAAAGTTGTAAAGCAAACAGTTAAAAGTTTTTGTAACAAAAACTCAAACATATGGATTTTCGTGCAAATTTGTAAACATTTTTTAATTCTATCATTTACCTTTCAATGGTACTTGAAATTGAAATCGGTCAAAATTTACGAAGATACGCTAGTTTAAAATTCGAAAGCGCGGAAATTTGTTTTGATATGGCCGGGCTCAGCCAAAAAATAAAACTACACCATCGAAATGTTTATCTATGGATCAATACGAATCGATTGATACACATACATACTCTTTCACCAAGCTGCACGGAAGCTGTTTATTCCTATGTCCCCACTTATTACAGATTGTTGTCTCCGAGTCTCCCAGGACTCAGCTACAGATTACAGGTTTCAGCAATGTTGGTTACTTCCGGTTGTGCCCCCCCCCCCCCCCCCCCCCGGGGTAGAGCATGACACTGCTTCGTCGCTAACATCAGCTCGGGGAAGCACAGGTATATTACTCCCCGAAACTAGAGGCGAGCTCTGGCGCACGTCATCGACGACCTCCCTTACGACGACAATGATACGGCCACCAGTGGTTGGTTCTGACCAGCATCTTCCACACATCCCGCGCATTACGCCCCTAACGGTTGACGCGCCCCGCTATTCCCTCGCACGTCTCAGCGCCTACTCTTAACATGTGTTGTGTGTTTCGGAAGCCCCTGACTTCCTTCCTCGGACAACATGACACGTGTAACTGACGATGCTGCCAAGTGTTGGTTCTGACCAGCATCCTTCACACATCCCACGCATAATGACCTAACGGTTGACGCGCCCGCTATTCTCTCGCACGTCTAACGCTATACTCTTAAACATGTTTGTGTTTCGGAAGCCCCTGACTTCCTTCCTCGGACAACATGACACGTGTAACTGACGATGCTGCCAAGTGTTGGTTCTGACCAGCATCCTTCACACATCCCACGCATAATGACCTAACGGTTGACGCGCCCGCTATTCTCTCGCACGTCTCAGCGCCTACTCTTAACATGTGTTGTGTGTTTCGGAAGCCCCTGACTTCCTTCCTCGGACAACATGACACGTGTAACTGACGATGCTGCCAAGTGTTGGTTGGTCTTCGCAACGTTGAGGAACATCCGTGTCTAATCCGAGGTTATATCCAGTGGTTTTGCATGTTACTATACGAGTACACTGTAAGATGATGACATGGATGTAGCACAACTAGAAGTGAAGAAATATAACCTTGGCCGGGGATAGAACCCAGGTCTCCTGCGTCTGAAGAGAGGATATGACACAGCTGTTCGCTGGGCCAGGAAGCATCCGACGTGTATGTAACTTAGCATATGTCAAGAAAACATAAATAAATATTTTTTTAGAGGATGCCCGCTGTATAGGAACCTTTGCCTCATCAGTAGGGCTTGGATGTTCAGGACCTTTCAAAGTGAGAAAAAGGAAGGCAAAAAGTACCTTTAAAACAGCAAAAAAGGACCTAAAAAAACAAAAAAAGGACCTATTAAATTTAATCGAATTCTATTGTTTTCATTACTTTCATTAATGTTTTATTAAATTATTACAGTTACACCAATATGTATTCGTGTTAGAGGGGGGGGGGGGGGGGGGAAATAGTTTTGTCGATGTATCAAACACAAGATGAAAAATTTAAAAACACATTTTTTTTGCTTGGCCCGATAATGTGGCAAGCTCGACACTGCACTCGCACTCGCACGTTTTGCATCCGGATCAGCAAATTATATATCAAAATAGGGCAATAGTCCCTTAAAGGGCCCAAAAAGGACTTTACTCATTAAATGATGTAAATAGGCATTTTAAGGCAAAAATTCCTAACATTTGAAACATACTTAAAACCATTTTCCAGGCGTGTATTTAGTATTTACCAATAGAAGAAAAAGGAGATGTCCTAAACATCCTAGCCCTACTCACCAGATTTAACCGGTGTGGTGACCCTAACTATAGGTATGTTGCGGATAGGATAATGTGAAGGGATGTCCGAGGGCAGTTTAAGAGGACTCAATCCCTTGCATTCGCATTAACGACTGAGGAAAACCTCAAAAAACCTTCCGTCAGGATTGCCGGTCTCGACGGGATTCGAACCCGGGACCTCTCGAATCAGAGTCAAGCGCTTAGAGCCCGAGCCACATACATGGAGAGCCACATAGTTGTATATTATCAATATGTTTTGATAATCAGCCAGAAATATTCACGAACGTTATAAATTTGGGACTTTTTACATCTGCATCAAGTCCATCTATCTGCAAACGGTAAAAGTAGGGGGTATATTACTCCCCGAAACTAGAGGCGAGTCTTTGTCGGGGATCCTCCCCTCTTCCCTTCACAACCTCCTATTGACGACGACACAATGACAACACGAACTATGACAAAGACGATGACGACCACGACGTGAGAACCTCCCTTTCCTCCCCTTACCCGTGGCTGGTTCTGACCAGCATGGGTCCCTCCTCCCCATATCCCCTAGGCTAGAGTGGCGCATTACCGCACGGTTGATGCGCCCTTTAAATGAACTCACAAGTCCAACACAAGATTTTATTACATTTTTGATATGACACTTCCAGCTGAAATGCAGGAGAACTGAGAACTTGATGACGATGTTATAGGTAGCCTACTACTTGCAATCTTCACTTTATCTTTCAGTATAATGTGAGTAGACGATTATAATAATTACAATGTGTCTTATCCTTGAGCTGTTATGCAACGGCTTGCACTCTTGTACTAGCTCGTTATTGTCCATTCTGTCTAGGAAAGATAAGCAGGGAAGAGAGATTACTTAGATTATTTGGATTAAGGGCGCGTCAACCGTTGTGTGCCGACCAATGTGTAAACAGTGACTTTGGAGCTTTAAAATTTAATGTCCCCCACTGAAAATAAGTTATTTCAAATGAGGGGGTAGACTCTAAATAAGAATTATTTTTGTGTATTACAAAAATATGTTTTGATAAAAAAAAACTCCTTGACAAAATATAAATTTGTATTTCCTCATTCATACTAAATTCTTTATTTCATTTATAACTATCATATTAATAATAATGAACTGTACCGTCTATTTCAACAATATCATTATCATCCCTTCATAAGAGAATTTATATTTATGTCATCACATGCGTCGCCACAAAGGCCTGCTTTCCGGTTTCATTCTGTAATTGTTGTATCATGTGTACAAATTACAGAGAAAAATAAAAAATTAATAAGTACAAACCTACATTTTATTATTTTCTCCCTCGTAACAATAGTGGGTAAATAAAATTATTAAATTTTCTATTTTCTAATGAATGGGTAGAATATTATTAAGGGGAGTTTACTATAGTACTCTCCCTATACATATAAATATAGGGTGTTAATTTGCCAAGTAATTTAAAGATGAATTTACTAAGGAATGTTATTTTTTTATTATTTTGTTAACAATGTAGACTAGTTTAATTGTTTTATAACTGGCCTTATAGGCCACTTAAGTATACAAAATAATACATAAAAATATTATAACAAAATTATTTTACAGCAAGTTTCAATATAACATGTAAAATACAACAGTATAAGGTCTGCCTTTCCGGTCAACATAAGTTCTAAGCTATAAGCTTTGAAGTTTTCCATCCCCTTTACCGGCGCAGCATCAGGTTTATGGCCTTTCTTGAGACCTGCCGTCCGAGCTAATGTTGTTTTCCTTCTTCTCTACCTGCAAATCATGTTATAAATGTAATTAGATTTGGTTTCATTAGGCTAATTAATAATAATGTATCGAGTGACGCAACACCAACATCACATTCTAGGTAGAAATTGTCTGAAACTTACAATTAGAGGATAAGTAGTGAAGTAAGAACTGAAACCTACTGGTTTATCAAATGCAGACAAGAGTAAGACACAAAACTATATTGTACTTGGTAAAGCCTACTTCACTCTCAGAAGGGAGTGTAGTTCATTTCCCCTCGTCAATCACTTTTAATATCTCGATTTGAGTCCATATCAATCGATGCTTGTTCACGTTTGTCTCAGTTTGGGGTCGATATTAGGGGTCAAATCCAATTACAAAAAAGGTACTTGATTTTTGAGAAACAAAATATATTTTTGGGGGTATGGTGCGATTTGATTTTATTGATATTTTTCCCATATTGTTTGTTTTCATGGTTGTTCTTTAGTGCATTAAGGCTATTGTACCACCTCTGGCCGATAATTTGAAAGTCGAAGAAACATGTCTGAAAAGTTTACTGAATGAAAGAAGGCCTTTAAAATAACAGGAAAAAAAATTGTGAATTTTTTTGGGCGGGACATAACCTCACTTTTGGAAATTAGATTTAGATTTTTTTTTGTAGATGTAGTTTTTTTTTTCTGTTATTTTAAAGGCCTTCTTTCATCAGCAAACTTTTCAGACATGTTTCTTCGACTTTCAAATTATCGGCTAGAGGTAGTACAATAGCCTTAATATGAGACGTTAAGCCACAACGTCCCCTTCCAGTGGCGGGCCCTCCCGACTAAAGCCTCGCACGCTAGGCTGTCTGGGATGAAAGCTAGATGTCCGTGCAGTGAGGCGCAGCGCGAGGCCGCCAAGCGTAGCGTGCGCAGTCAAGCAGCGCAGAAGCGCGCACCATGCAAGGATACCAATCTCCCCGGCGCGTTCAGTAGGTAATGTTCGAGGATTTCGTGAAATTCTTTATTATTATTTTGAAATATTTATTCATTTTCTTTTTTCTGAACTGAATCTCTTTGGCCTTGGTTATCTTTTCGAAATCACCAAACTTATGTCAATTCACCTGCCCCAACCTACCCCCCACGTGGCGTTACTACGGGGGGGGGCGCACGCCCCACCCCGAATTTGAGCAGAATGGGGCGAGTAGGGGCTCAATTTAATGGTCATTGGCCAGATTTTGTAAACTGACATCTCCACAAAAATTTGTAAATTATCGACGAAACCACACAAAACCTAGTAAAAAAACAAAACATTTCGATGTTACTATGCGCCCCAGCCCCTATTCTACCAGGATATACATTCTTTATTATGTGGTTACAAAAATGTTTGCCCAACAAAAATATAAGGGCTATGTTACGCCATCGCGTACACCGATGGTCGCTAGCAATGCACTGGACACAATAAAATAAGTAAATTAAGTTTAATGCATATGTATTTGGATGCGCGTAGCAACCGAAGTGAAGATTCCATTTCACGTACACTTGAGAAAAAAAATCCGTAATGTTTTTTTCTTTTTTTTTTTCTTTTATTTTGGCTGTTTGTTAACACGATTCCGGCTAAACCGATATCCAATTGCGATTAAATTTTCTGGAGGCCTTCTAAATCTCTGAACTTAGTTCTCCCACGTTTTTGAGCGCTATCCGAGAAATTTATTTCTCATGAAAATCGCAATTTTACGATTTTTTCGATTTTTAAAAAAATTTCTTCGACTTATAACACCTAATGCTTTATCAGATTGAAATGATTTTTCACAGAACCTTAATTTTATGATTAAGATATTGTCGTTGTGAAATTTGAGCGCAATTGAAAAATTATTTCTTATAAAAATCGCAATTTTACGATTTTTTTTAAATTACGATAATTAATTTTTTTAAATTTAAGTTAATTTTAAATTTTTAAAAAATTTTTTAAACAATATCTTTAACTTAGTAATCATTTTTCCACAGAACAACAGAAATCGCATAACACATTGCAGCTCATGCACCAATTACGCTCATCAACAACGCGCCTGAAAAAGCGTTTGCGAAGCTTCCTTGTTATTCGATCTGTGGCTACATACGCTACTCTAACCTAGGGGATGTTATAGAGAGGCACACCACCGTGCTGGGCCGAACCAGTCACTGGCAGGGGGAGATTCTCACGTCCCAGTCAGAGCTCGCCTCTAGTTTCGGGGAACAAAATACTCTCCTAGTTTGCGAGATGGACTTTGTCTCTTTCCTCGCCATTTATACTATTAGCAGAGCCATGCTCTGGGTCAATTCTACCCCGGGCCCAGACGGGGGAATAAATATTGACAATATGTGTCAACATATTATCAACAATCACATTTGAAATGCAATTTATGTTCTTTGAACTAGTTCAGGGTGCAATGCATGCCCTCTTCTGGTTTAACTAGGCATTTAGAAGTTTAGTTAATTTGGATTAAGGGCGCGTCAACCGTTAGGTCATAATGAGTCACTCTAGCTTAGGGGACATGGGGAGGAAGTCCCATGGTCAGAACCAGCCACAGGTAAGGGGAGGAAAGGGGGGTTCTCACGTCGCGGTCGTCATCGTCTTTGTCATCGTTCGTTGTTTCATTGTCGTTTGTCATCGTCGTCGGGAAGGTCGTCAAGGGGAAGGGGGAGGTATCCCCGACGACGATTGTCAGAGCTCGCCTCTAGTTTCGGGGAGTTATATACTCCGCTCTTACTAGCTGATGTTTGCGAGGTGGACTTTGTCTCTTTCCTCGCCTTTTACGCTTAGCAGAGCCATGCTCTGGGCCAGTTCTACCCCGGGCCCAGACGGGGGGTTTAAAACAAGGGATGTCAGTGGGTCCTTGCTTTGACTTGTGGTCAGGATTGCCAGTGGAGGGTATCAAGCCCGGACCTCCCGAGACTCGCGCTCTACGCTTGAGCCACATCTGTGTATGTACATGTGACCTCCTTCACTAATCCTAGTTCCTGACTTATTTGAAGCCCTTCAAGCTAAGCCTCCCTGAATTGGCCGTCTTATGTGAATGAAGCTATTTCCAGCCCCCTGCAGTGCTCAAAGTGAAAACATTGGTTTATTTGGACGCGTCAACCGTTAGGTCATAATGCGCCCACTCTAGCCTAGGGGATATGGGGAGGGAAGTCCCTTGCTGAAGGTTCTTACGTCGTGGTCATCATCGTTTTTGTCATCGTTTTTGTTGTCATAGTCGTCGTCTAGTTTAGTTTATTTGGATAAAGGGTCAACCTGAACTCGGGGCTGAATTTGACCCCGGTCATTCCTCTGTCGATCGAAAAATTTGAGCAAGGGCCAAAAATCATTTCGCAAATATCAGCTAGTTGAATTACTTCGAATTTAATATTAGGCACTTGAATCAATTACCAACACTAACTGAAATGTTGTGGGTTAGTCATTAAGCCTTTGACCTCAACCGAGGCGGAACTTGGAAGCTGTAGCCTCTCGGCGAAGTTCTTGCCCAGTTTCACGATCTATAAATAACCAAATTAATGTAATTACTAATTTCGCCATGGGCTATGTCGCCAGAAATATTGCAGCTATTGATTAATGTTACATCTACGCTTTCTTTTTCCAGTCCCGCTGAACTTGCGATACCCGTGTCATACTCAGCTCGTACCTAGTCATCGCCAGCGTGACATGACGTAAACATCTCACTATTTTTCCCCAATTCTTTAATGGACTTTGGGACTTGATTGAAATGTATTTATGATTGATAAAGGAATTAATCTCGTGGTGATTAACGGTACACGTGTAGCGGGTCGAACTCACTCAGATGTTGTATCACGTTTTAATCGGTGATTCAGTTTTAATGTGGAGTCATGAACTTTTGTACCTTTACTCCGACCAATCAGACATCGTGGGTTTTCAGAGTTTGAATCACGCTCGAGTAGGCCTACGTATAGTTTGTTGTTTATACTGGGAAAAAGCGTAAAAAATTGCGATTTTCATAAGAAATAATTTTTCGATGCGCTCAAATTTCACACGAATGTATAAATTCATAAAATTAAGGTTTTGTGAAAAAATCAATCACAATCGGATAAAGCATGTATGTGTCGAAGATTTTTTTTTTTAATCGAATAAATCGTAAAATTGCGATTTTCATGAGAAAATAATTTTTCGATTGCGCTCAAAAACGTAGCAGTTCTAAGTTTAGAGATTTCAAAGGCGCCCACACAATTTTATCCCAATTGGAGTATCGGTTTAGCCGGGAAATCGTGTCAACAAACAGACAAAATACAAAAAAGAAAGAAAAAAAAACATTCCGTATTTTTTTTCTCCAGTGTAGTGAAATGGAATCTTCGATTCGCTCACTACGCTCATCTAATTATATTCATGACGATCTGTAACGATTCGTGTGAATTAAAATGGATATATACGTTTTTTTAATGATTAAAATCATTAATTAAAATGTATTTTTTTAAATTCAATTCAATTCAATTTATTCCGGCTCGAGTACAGTATAAAAAAGATACAATTTCCTGATTGAATGACTGATTGAATGACACATAATACAAGGTACTTGTGCATGGCTTCTGTCATTCATCTTTGAGCAAAATAAAACTAACTAGGAAAACGCTTAAGTCCCGCAGCGTTGTTGGATGAGCGTAATTGGTGCATTGAGCTGCCATGTGTTATGCGGATTTTCTGTTGTTCTGTGAAAGTTGAAGATTTTTTTTAAATTTAAATTAAATTGAATAAAAAAATTAACTTAAATTTTAATTTTTTTAATTTAAAACTTAAATTTAAAAAAGGAAAAATTCGTCATATTGAATTTTCATAAGAAAATAATTATTTCGATTTGCGCACAAATTTACAAGATAAAATATATCATATTCATAAAATTAAGGTTCTGTGAAAAAATCATTACAATCGGATAAAGCATGTAGGTGATATAAGTCGAAGAATTTTTGGATGAGCGTAGCGAGCGAAGCGAAGATTCCATTTCACTACACTGGAGAAAAAAATCCGGAATGTTTTTTTTTCTTTCTTTCTTCTGTTTTTTTTGTCTGTCTGTTAACACGATTCCGGCTAAACCGATACCCAATTGCGATGAAATTTTATGGAGGCCTTCGAAATCTCTGAATTTGAAACTGCCACTTTTAGCGCAATCGAAAAATTATTTCTCATGAAAATCGCATTTTACTATTTTTTGATTTTTTTTAAATTTATTTTACTTATAACAACTACATGCTTTATCCGATTTTTAAAGATTTTTCACAGAAACTTAATTTTATGAATTAAGATATTCGTGTTTAAATTTAAGTGCAATCGAAAAATTATTTTTCATGAAAATAGAAATTTTGTGGTTTTTTTTCTTTTTTAAAGACAATTGTTTTACTTATTACACCTACATGCTTGATTCTATTGTAATAAGTTTTCACAGAACCTTAATTTTATTAATTTATTTATTCGTGTGAAATTCGAGCGCATTCGATTAATTATTTCTTCTAAAAATTCCATTTTTCGATTTTTTTTCTTTTTTTAAAATCACGATTAATTAAAAAAAAATTAAAATTTAAGTTTATTTATTTAATTATTTTAATTAAAAAAAAATTGAAAATTAGTAATAATTTTTTACAGAACAACAGAAAAATCCGCATAACACATGGCAGCTCAATGCACCAATTAAAGCTCATCAAACCCCCGGGGGCCGG
>JAMZAV010012931.1:0-18087 GCA_024449915.1 Sweltsa coloradensis | reverse complement strand
ACTACAACAAAGTACGTCCGTATCGTTCGGTCATCTTCGTGTTTCTCCGGCTCCCGCGTCTTATTTTCACCCATTGTCGTCGAACAATAGTTTGAGTTATCTTCGGTTTGAGGATCGCTACAACTTGATTAGTTAATCGAAGCCGGTCATCGGAGGTGAGAAGAGACAACCTGCACATCATACAGAACAGCGGGGGACGTGTCTGGTGCTGCTAGTGTAGACCATTCAAACACAAACAGATAATCCAATTTTCACGTTGAGAATACGCCAACCTTGGAATACCCTCTATGTCTTTATAACTTCATATCGATTATACAGATTTCTACCTCCTTCATTAAAAATGCTTTTTGAATAAGCACTTTAGTAACAACAAGAAACTAGTACAAGAGTTAGCAACAGAGGGAGCGAAGCTACTTTAGACTGTTGGCCGACCTCGAGAAAACCGCTTTTTACGCAGAACGCATAGATTTTGTATGGATCACTTAGAAGCTCTATCGTGTGTCCTATCGGGTTATGGTTTGCACCAAAATGTTAAGTAAGAATGTAAGAATTATAAGAGCACATTTGCCTATAATTGCTCACTTTTGTACGTAACTGACCGCGTAAAAGGGGCCACCAAATAGCTCATTCATGGTAATTTCACAAGCTTGCGTAGGGAACAAATATTTGAAATGTTAAAATAGCTCTTATAGCGACATGGCTCATCCCTTGCTAACATCGTCCCAAAAATTCACAATTTTTATGAAAATTGTAGGTCGAAAAATGGTCCAGACTGTATGTGAGATTAGCATGGAATTTTCGACCAAGCGAATTTTTACATTTCAACATTGTAAAAAAAGTTGGTCCGAGCTCCAACAATCGTCTTAATTAGCAGGTCGTCGAAGAATTTAAAACTAAATAGTTCGCCTAGTGTGCATTATTTTGGTGGAGGCGCCGGGTAGACAAAACTGCTAACAAACAACTTTAAATTAGCTGCAATTGTCATCAGTAGGTGAAAAGTTTTGTCGCCTCCAGCCCTTCAGGCTGGGATTTATGTTCTCTATGCTTTCCCAACCTGTCAACCCTTTTCCAATCTAAACATTACACATTGTTTCCTCGACGACGATGGCAATGACACAACGAACGATGACAAAGACGATGACGACCGCGACGTGAGAACCTCCCCTTTCCTCCTCCTACCCCTTGACTGGTTCTGACCAGCATGACCCCTCCTCTCCATATCCCCTAAGCTAGAGTGGCGCATTATGACCTAACGGTTGACGCGCCCTTAACCTGAATAAACAAACAAAACAATACTAGTAACTATATTTAAAAACAAGATGCGCGCAGAGGAGTTTTCGTCATATTATTAATTTATTTAAATCCACGTAGTGAAATACACAACACCTCCGATATCTTAACCACAGCCCACGTTCTGTTCCAAGTTTGAGATCTAGGTGCCCGTTAGGGCGCCGCAGCCAAGCCGCGGTGCGCTACACACTCAAGCACCTTATACACCAAGCAGAGTTGGGGTGATTTCGAGGTGTTACCCAGCCGTCATGTAACGTGATGTGAACTTGAAAACTATCACAATCGAGGGGATTTAGGTACCTGACAACACATGCCAAATTTTATTGGGGAAACGATTATTCCTTCTTGGTGAAAAAATGGCTTGAAACATGCTCAAAATCACTTTAAGGATGTTAGCTACTGCCTACTACTGCCTACTACTGCCTACTACTGCTAACATCTAATACGTCGGCCCGCGATTCTGACCAGACGGGTGGGACTACAATGTTCATATTTTACATGGACATTAAGGTTATAGAAATATAGTCTCTTTTGAAAAAAAAGTTGAAAAAGTTTGTTGGAAGGCTTCCAAATAAAGGTTTTAAAATAAGCCTTAAACACTTGGCATACAATCAACAAGTAACCATAGTTACTTGACACTTGTTGACGGTATAAGCAGAGTTAGGCGGGAAAGTGCGATACGTAAACAAATAGCGGACATTTAAATTTTTCTTCTTTGTGTGGAACGAGAAAAGGTGTCATTATACTCTCATAAAACAAATCAGAAACCGTCCCTGGCCTAGGCCCAGATGTGGAAAATTATTTATAATGCAAAAGTGTAGGTCTAAAGTTCCATTTGGCTATAGGACTAGTAAAATTCATACTTACATTACATGTTTGACAAGCCTAGCCAACCCTATGCCAGCACAACTGTTCTGATATGAGCTTGCTCATCTGTTTGTTTACATAATTGCAACAATCAAATCATTTCATACAACTCGTCTTTCGATTGGCCCGCGTTTATGAAGGCACTGCCATCTAGAATAAATATAGAACTTTTCGAGCTCTTTGCTATACGCAAATTTTTTTAAAGTGTTTGGATTTCGTGATACTCTTTCAACCATAGACATCCTATATAATTGGCTAGACCAGCAGTCGGTGGTCCACTTCCGGTACAATTAGAAGCCATCTTAAAATGACAGTTTACATGTTAATCAAATGGGAGCGATTTGTGGCCAAATAGTTCTCAAGATTGCCGCCAGG
This sequence comes from Sweltsa coloradensis, assembly GCA_024449915.1. NCBI lineage: Eukaryota > Metazoa > Arthropoda > Insecta > Plecoptera > Chloroperlidae > Sweltsa > Sweltsa coloradensis. The sequence continues at coordinate 15,555 of JAMZAV010012931.1, read as the reverse complement.
TTGACAGGTAAGCATACTAGCCTTTAACACCAAATGATTACTAAATTCCCTTATGCAATCACTTCGTATTGTTTCTTTTGTTTAATACCATGCTGCACAAGCTAAAACCATATCAAACAATCCAGTAAAATACTTTATTGCATTAAAAAAGCATAAATTAAAACACCAAATCGCCATGTTACTCAAATGGGAGCGATTTGTGGCCAAATAGTTCACAAGATTGCCGCCAGGTTGACAGGTAAGCATACTAGCCTTTAACACCAAATGATTACTAAATTCCCTTATGCAATCACTTCGTATTGTTTCTTTTGTTTAATACCATGCTGCACAAGCTAAAACCATATCAAACAATCCAGTAAAATACTTTATTGCATTAAAAAGCATAAATTAAAACACCAAATCGCCATCTTGAAATGGGCCGGTTGAGTCTTCAATTTGCTACGCTCGCGCCTGTGCGGAGGTATAGGAGACTGCTAATCTAGCCTACTATAGGGGTTTAATATCAATGCTTTCAACTCACAACCATGACGTTTTCCACGATACCGTTCAAGAATACCAATTCCTTCGAAAACGAAAACGACTTCGTTTTCAAATTGCGTTTTCAACTCATCTCCCACGAACTCAAGAATTGGGGTCCAGTCCTTATACCGTCGTTATACCATGGTTATACCACCTATACCCAGGATGTACATGAATCCGGGTCTAGATATTTTACATCCTATATTGTTACTGCTAATACCATAGAATTTAAATCAACTTTGATAAAAATATTATATTTTAGCAAATAATTTTGTAATGGAACTTGAAAAAGTAATGAGATCACACACATAACAAAAACTTGTAGAAATACAGCCAAACCTTACACACTCAAAAGGAATGAGATCTAAAAAAAGGGCCAAGGCATTCTACCCTTCCACATAAACGTACAGTGTACCATAACAGCATCCTCGAAAAGCTTGGCAAAATAGAATTTGCATGTTATTACGTTTAAATTAATTAGAAAAAAAGAACTTGGATAAACTATTACGTTAAATTAATAATCGCAAATTCTATTTTGCCAAGCTTTTCGAGGATGCTGTTATGGGACACTGTACGTTTATGTGGAAGGGTAGATGAGCTTGGCCCTTTTTTTAGATCTCATTCCTTTTGAGTGTGTAAGGTTTGGCTGTATTTCTACAAGTTTTTGTTATGTGTGTTTATAGTGTCGACAAGGTTTAACTGGTTTTATAAGTAAAAATAAAAACAAGTGAAGATTATACAATATATTCTTCTGCATGACAGGAGGATGAGGGCGCGGATGTCCTATGAGTTATACCTTGTTGTGCAGTGAAGTGACGTGTGTTACAGCCCGCGAGTAACGGGGTAATGTTGGTTCGATGTAACACGCCTATGATGGACGATTTAGAATTATCCGCGCAATCAGAAAGTAGGGGAGGTATTCCAAGCACGTACTGGATATCAATAAGAAATTGTGTTTTTTTGTGCAGGTAATAACATTATGGAAAGTGGCCATTTTTAATTAAGAGAGTTGTTTGTTGGCTCTGTACGACGAGTTCTCTGTGCGCAAATCTTTGTCGACAACAATCATTATTTTACCGCTTAGATTTTTCTGTTCTAGGCCTGTAATTTATTTGCCCGAGTCTCGATGTAAATGCTTCGTTTTATCCCATCTTGTGTTCACAGTTATTTTAGTTCTGCTTTCTTCCATTTTGTGTGTTGAATAGAGATTTCAAACGAATTATTGTTCTGATAAATCGATGTTGAACCGAAATTATCGTTGCAAAACTGGTTATAAGACATCGATTAATAATCAAATTAATAATCGAACTTTTAGCGTTCTTTCCTATTTATCAAGTAAAACCATTGATATTTAACTACTGTTAGGCTAGATTAGCAGTCGGTGGTCCACTTCCGTTACAATTAGAAGCCATCTTGAAATCCCAGTTTGCATGTTAATTAAATGGGAGCTATTTGTAGACCGAATATTTTTAAAGATGGCCGCCAGTTTGACAGCTGAGTATACTAGATTTTTACATCAAATGATTACTAAATTCCCTTACGCAAGAACGTCTTATTGTTTCTGTTTATTTAATATCATGCTGCACAAGCTAAAACCATATCACACAATCCAGTAAAATACTTTATTGCTTTGAAAAAGCATAAACTAAAACGCTAAATCGCCATCTTGAACTGGATTTTCGACGCTTCAATTTGGTACGCTCGCGCCTGTGCAGAAGTATTGGACACTGCTAATCTAGCCTACTATAGGGGTTTAATATCAATGAGTAAAACCCAAAAAAGTAAATTTGTTTGGAACGCTTTTCTAAATAAAAATCCAACTGAAATAATCGTTCATCGGTATTTTCACGTCTCTCAAACTCTGCCCACTCTTCAAAACACACAAGATGGGACCGTCCTTCACTTGAAACTCATGTGAACATAATTGGTTAAAGTAATTCCCAATACTTTGGTAAACTTTTGTTGTAAAATATTTGTAATTTATCATAACTAACTTACATCTCTATCCATAAACAATTATGTGACACTAAAAGCTACGAATTGAGTTGTAACATAAACTTTATTTTTCGTGTCGAACAATAATTTATATTTTAATAACTTTTCAATTCCTTCCTTTTGTTGTATAACTATCTGAATAATTTGTAACAACTTCAATGTTAATATGAATTCTTATTTTGTTGGTACAACAACTGTCATCGGTTTTGTTACTTTTTTAAAAACCCTATTAAATTGAATAAATACATAAATTCGTACTTAGAGTCTACCCATTCAGTCATACATCTGATTTTCAGTGGGAGACAGTAAATCAAAGCGACTAAGAAAGCCGATTCATAACAATTAAATTTATTATATGCCTCGTTGCTAGGACAGCTTTAAAGTCACCGTTTACAAATTCCTAAGACAAGATCTGATGGACTTAGGTCCAAATCAGAAGTTAAAAAGCGGTAATCGAACCCTGGACCTGCTGCATTGGAAGCAGAGACGCTAACCACAACAAACCACCACACAACATTCATGAGAGTACTAAAGACGTAACGTTTTATTCCCCTTGTGTGTAGGCCTACTCTGGACTCGTGTGTTGTCCCTCTTTGTTTGCTAGATCCATCATCATCAGACTTGCTTCGTGCTATGATAGATGCACTCGCAGGTAGATTACCGGTGATTGCATGTTATTAGACGCAGTTGATTATTTCGTCTGGGTCCGTGTTGGTTGTAGCTATAGGAGTTCACACACTCGACACGACCCATGAGTGTTTTACCGGTGTTAGGATCTCTTGATGGGCATTTCCTGATGCCGGTTAGCATGTGATTTATATGAAACTTTGTGTGAATGTTAAGAAAGGATATGGGCACTATTCTAAACTTAAGGTAAACTTAAGGTAAAGTAGCCTATATGTCAGGAAAGTATTTCAAAATCGTCGAACTTTGGCGATTTTATAAAATCCAAAATAACAAAAATCTATTTTTTTTAAATATTTTTAGTATGATTGATTAGTATGATTTCTGAAGAAAATTCTCTTAAAATAACACCGGAATTTCTGTCTCTTCAGCCTTATCATTCTTTCATGTGCAACGGTTTGGTGTTGTGTGAACGAATTATTTGTGATGTTTGGTGTCCAGTTTCCAGATATGAGAAATTATTTATGATTTCGATCAAGGTTCAATCTAATTGAGACTTGATGAACACTTAAACAAACAAAGTAGCTGCTTAGGCGTCGACGTTTTACTCACAGTTTAGAAACATGGAGATTTTTGTTGTTGCATAGTTTATTTATGGTCAACATTTACGTTTGAAAAACAGGCTATAACAACAGTTTCAATAAAATATAGCTTGACCTACTAGTTAACATTTTTAATGTTTTGATTGGTATATTTCGTATTTTTTATTAATTTCTTTTTTTAGGATTGATACATTTTCAGAACTGTCACTTATGCTAATTTCCTGTGTTTTTAGTTGACATCTTTCTCTTCTTATAAATATACGCTTGTTATTGCCTTTATCTACAAATTTAAAACAGCAATACATACAGTTCGTAGTGCTCACCTCATGCACCAACTCATCAGTAACTCATACTCGTGCATGGTAAGGCGTGTTTGCATATACCTAAACTGTACTGGTATAGAGACTGTTTATAAATCTCTGTGCAGGATATTGTACGCGCATCTTGCCAACATTATAAGTGAGTCTTTATTCACAGCAAACAGAAAAATATAATTAACTATTCACCATTATAAAAATAGGCAATTTTCCTCGCAGTTGTTAAATCACAGCCATGCACAGTGATACATTCCATGCTTGTAATGATACCTTACCATAACGGCTCTTTGGTATCGAAACATATCTTCTTCTCGTCTGCTAATGGCGTCTTTGTTGTCGGGCACCCCACATATCTTTGCTATGCTACACGTCCTTGGCAAGACGCACGTGTTTCTACATAATGACGTTCGGAAGATTGCATCTGGAGATAATTCAATGACTTTTCTTGCATATCCCACTCTTTAATTGGCCGTTGCATCTTCTCTATTTGCGTCTGCTGCGTGCAGGCCTGCACACAGGAACGTATTGTCGTGGATATCCTATTTATTGCGCTGAAAAATGGCTTTAAGTGTTAAGTGTGTGAATTACGAGGATAATGCCGTTTTGAGAGTAATTTGCATATATATGTGTTTGTTGTAAACAAACAAATCACTTGATGTGCCATAATCATAGCCATTATTAATTTTTGTGAGAAATAACTACTTTGCGTGCGTTTGGCTGGAGCTTAAGGGTTTTTGTTTTGCTATTGCCTCAAATGTAATATGGTTGCTTTAAACACCCAAATATGTCTAATGATCTATGCAGTCACCATAGTTTCAACTGAAGTAGCAATGCTGTACTACCTTCTAATAAATTGTTGACTGTTAATGAGGTTTGGATATTTTCATAAGGAAGAATATCATTAAACTCGTACTTGAGAACATTACAGTGTGCAAGTTCACATTTCAAAACGGTAGGAGAAGTTCAACAGTCATTTAGGACATTTATTAAAATAAAATAACAATTTGAACACAGCTCTTATATAAGCAACCTCCTTATTGTAAAAATTTTTAATATTTTTCGATTTAACTGATAGCTTTTTACTGAAAATTTTGTTATATTTGCTATTGGCCTCACAATAATTAAACTTATGATAAAACAACGTTTTACTTTCACTGACAAATGTGCATCAAAAGAGAAAAGATCAGTTCTAATTTATTTTCTCGTATCCATGTTTCAAACTTCCTACTTATCGCCCCCACTTCTCCGTTGTCCCCAAACACAACCTGTGTGGTCTATCCCTCATGCATCTCACTTCGCCTGTGGCTGACTCCAGCCAGCATGGTCTTCCTGGTTGGTAATTCCTCTCCCTAGGCTGAGTTCATCATTGTTTTCCTCATGGCTCACCATCGCGATCGCTGTTTGCCACATTACTGAGATGTCAAAACGCAGCATGAATCAATCATTTTAATGATGTCAGTTTTAACTCGTCAAAACTATATAATATTACATTTATGTGTTTAAAGTCTAGATTGTAGATGTGAAACAAAACCAGTCGCATTAAAAAATGTGAACATTATTATTTTTAATCTCTTTCTTTCTTTCTTTCTTTCTATTCCTTTTCTTTTCTTTTCTTTTTTCTTTTTTCTTTGTTTTTACTTTTTTAAATTTGGTCCATTTCATTAATTTCATTTGATATTCTTTAAGAATTTGTTACCGAAATTATTGTGTTATTAATCCATTGTTGTTGTTATATTACTATTTTAAATATTTACTTAACTGTAGTTCATTAATTTTTGTGTCTGCATTTATGTAATTAGATTTATTTTTTTGTCCTCCTTTGTAAATCAGGTTTTTACTGAATAGGAAATAGGTAAATAAAATATATAAACAATATCGTTCGTAATGGAGATGACTATGGTTTTCTGTCGAACGAAGTCTCTTAGATAGAGTAGCAAGTGAGAAAGTTGTACAAGTAAAATAAATACATCACTGGAATGTTGGATGTGGAATTAGAAATATGGATGACAAATATTAGGGTAGACTCAAATTGAAATAGTCTTCAAGAACAGACAGAAAATGTGATGTAGGTACCAATATGTAGAGAAGACTACTGAGGCAGAAGTGTACAAAACTACAAACCGTTACTGGTGACGATAATGAATTACAGAATCTGCATGAACCAAAATAATTTCTGCCAACTCTAATATAATGCTCTCTTGCTCACGTTATTCCGATATTCAACTTCTAGACCCTGGTATAATAGTAGAATATCCTAGTGGGGTCACCGAGACACACGTAGAATTCGTTCCTCTCGCCACCATTAGTCTCACCGAGACAAGTAGCCTCCAGCACAGCGCACAGAAAACCTTGCATTTCTCACCCGAGCCGTGCCTAATAGTACGCGATACGTCTTAATAATATACACGGATATAACTCAAGCGATTACACGCTGGAATCAACTTATCATTAGGGCCATCGGTAGCCTGACTTCAAAACAACCCCTGCTGCGCTATCCATTATGTGTACACGCTATAGGCTAGATCTAGATTGGTGTGATGCATTATGCATTGTGTGGGGACGGAAATACTTGTGTTTTAACATAATAATAAAACACAATGAGGCGAGGATTGAACAAAGAATATTCATAGAGGATGCGACGTTATGTTTGTTAACCGGTTATGGATCGGATTGAAGTAATAAATTATAAAAATGTATTTAATGTTTTATTGTTGTTTTAACTATGAATAATTTTATACCCTAATCTAAAGGGTGAGCGGATAATTATTATTGTATTTAAATCTCACTGTCATTCATAATCAAAACCAGGATTCGAACGTAGAACGCAGGAAGTATTATTTTTTACCACGCGACGGTTCGATGTATAGTTTTTTTCTAATATCCTAATAACGTTATTTTTAATTGCTAGTTTCCCCTTTGCTTCAAAAGTTTATCGGCTGCTTCTTTCATTGTCGATCCAATATAAATCATCAACTTAAATAACTTTTTAACGCTTGTACAATTTGTTTTGAGACGTCCCACTCCCATAATTTTTTCTCTTCCTCGTCAATCTAGTGTAGCCTATTGAAATGTATTTTTGTAGCTGAGTGGGCAGTTCTATTTGGTTTCACCCCTTGTTTCAATTAAGTTTGCGATTTTTATAACCTCCAAAATGTTCAGTCCTAGTTACTTAGATCATTGCCGATCTAAACGTGTCTCACCACTGTCTACCATTATGTAATTCATAAATTTTAAGGTAATTCTTATTTGTTTTTTATTTAAAACGTTTTCAAACCCACAAAACCCCCATAATCTGTCCGTTTAGTTAATCCCACGCAATCATCCTGGCCGTCCGAGTTAATAGTCACCCCGATCGCATAACGGACCCACAACCCACACGCGCGCAATTACTATTAGATTTTCCACAGTGTTTACCGTCTGTACCGTTTCGGTTCCGCCCCGCCCGTGCATCGTATCTCCTAACTAATGATCGGTTTCTACGAAGACCCGCGTAATGTGCGTGTGAAAGAGATGAGTGCGTCGAGCGGGGGGGGGAGTTGTGGTTGGCAACGTTGAGGTAATAATAATAATTCAAGTGAAAGGTGATAAGGGCTCCATGTTTGGGATGGGGAAAAATTCAATTTTGGACAATCTGAAAAATAAATGCCCCCCATAGTTTAAAATAAACACGTCCCGGGCCCATTTATGAATATAATTTAAATATTTTTTATTTGATTCGTTGTTATTTAACTTCGTGTTCTTAGGTATTGAAAGCTGCAACGTTTATCGTATTTTGCAGCTTGTGGAATTTTTGATCATAATATCATCTCATCTATAACGTTAATTGTCTCTTCTCCATTCAATAGCTTCCATACAAGTTTCTTTTTATTGTAAATTTTTGGATGAGCGTAGCAGCGTAGCGACCCAAAGCGAAGTTCCTTTTCACTACACTGGAGAAAAAATCGGAATGTTTTTTTTTTCTTTTTTTTTGTATTTTGTGTGCCCTTTTTAACACGAATTCGCGGCTAAACCGATACTCCGATTGCGAAAATTTCATGGAGGCCTTCAAATCTCTGAACTTAGAACTGCCACATTTTTAGCGCAATGGGGAAAAATTTTTTTCTCATAAAAAACGCACTTTTACGCTTTTTTTGATTTTTAAAGACTTTCTTCGACTTATAACACCTACATGCTTTAACCGATTGTAATGATTTTTTTACAGAACCTTAATTCATGAATTAAGATATTCGTGCGAAAATTGAGCATAATCGAAAAATTATTTCTCATGAAATCAAAATTTTACGTTTTTTTCTTTTTTTAAAACAATTCTTTGATTTATAACACCTATATGCTTTAATCCTAATTGTAATGATTTTTTTACAGAACCTTAATTTTTATCTATATAACCTATACTACGTTAACTCTATTACTGGCGGCGGAAACCGGTTTTTGCCACCGGAGAGGGTTTCGCCGCCGAGGAGCGGGATAAACGCGTACATTTTGGACGCTCCTCCACGAGAAAGGATCGAATTTTCCGAAAAAAATACCCGCGACCCGAAAAAAAAATTGCTTCCGGGTCAAAAAAGTCGGAAATCACGGAAAAACACCGTTTTTTTGGCATTTTTGTACTCGCGGTTGCCGCGCCCAAAGTACGCTTTGCTCCAAACGTCGACGGTACCGACTTTGTTCGAAAAAAACTACCGGTACGAGTAACGCGAAGGGTTTCCGACCAACTTCCATACTTTTGGCCGGGACGACGAAAAACATTCAAATTTTGAAGAAAGGGAAATTTTAGAAAAAAACGGATATATTATTTGGGAGCATTCCCAAAAAGTCGTTTTTTTTTTTAACGTGTACACAATAGAATAAAACCTCCGGTCAATTTGAGCACATTTTTGAAAAAAAATTACATTCTCTTTTTATGGGTCATTGTTTGGTTTTTCCGGTTTCAAATTTTTGGTAATTTTTGGGTTTACGGTAGGGCCACAAAATTTGACAATTACCAAAAGCCATGAATTGGGTAACAAGTTTTTAAAAAAAATTGTCCCCACTTTCTTTTTCAAAAATGCGCGAAAAAAAATCCCAAAGTTGGACAATTTTGAAAATTTCACAGTGAAATTAAAAAAATTAAAAATCGCCTTCCCTTGGTTTGATTTCCGCTAACCGAGGCACATTAATGTAGAGGAATGATGAAGGTATTTTAATAAAATTAGTTTGAGAACCTTGGTTCGAACCCCGGATCAGTAGATGCCTTCAAATACGATTCTGGACACTTTTTTACCGTTTGATTTTTCTTTTAAAATCGTAAAAAGTATGGTCCCACATTTTTTCTAAAATTAACGGATGGTTATCCGACCTAGATTGGACCTTTGCCGAAAATCGTGATACCAAACATGACCCTTTTTGTAGCATTTGTATACACGTTAATGGACCGACCAAATAGTCGTGCGTGTCCGTTTTGGCTTCAAAAAATCATATTTTTGTTTTCTCACGGTTGCCGCGCCCAAAGAAAGGCTTTGCATCCGAACACCGACGCCCACCGGCGCGTTCGAAATCTTTCAGGGTACAGCACCGTCAAGGGTTTTAGGACCGTTCCATTACTTTGGCCGGGCAATGATGAACATTTTGAAATGCGCGTATTTCGAAAAAAGTTAAATTTGCGTTTAAATAAAAAATGTTTAAAAAATCCTGAATTTTAAAATTCACTTACGGCGTGTGTGAAAGTGCCCGTGCGGAGTTAACGCGGGGGGTCCAGACGGCAAAAATGTGTACCGTTTTTTTTTTTCGGACATTGTTGGATTTTCCATTATCCATTTTTTTGAAATTTTGAGATGCGCGGTAGAGCCCCGGGGTTTGACAATTCCGAAAGCCAATGAAATAGCAAACGGGTTAAAACCCAAATTGCCCGATATTTCTTTCCGATTGCGAGGGAAAAAATTGCAAAGTTGGAAATTTTTTAACATTTTGCAGTGCAACTTTAAAATTTTAAAAATTTTTGGTTTTCCCTCGGTTCGATTTGGAACGACAAAGGCTCGTTAATGTAGCGGAAAAATAAAGGAATGTAAATAAAATTGGTTTGAGAACCTGTGTTCGAACCCCGGGTTAGGTGGAAGCCTTTGAGTTCGGTCCGGACACTTTTTTATGGTTAAATTTTGCATTCAAGGTCACAAAAAGCACGGAAATATTTTTTGTAAAAATTTCAAGAATTGTAAAAACCCCTGTATCCGATCTTTACGGAAATTGTCATACCAAACATCACGTATTTGGCTACGTTTGAAGGGTAGACAGGGGGGGAGACAAGATTGCAAAAGCGTGTCCGGTTTTGCATAGAAAAATCCAAAATTCTTTTACACATGCTTTTTTGGAATGCCTAAAAGCGGCCCTATTTCGATTTTTATGTCCCTACCATGTTGTCTCATTAATTTCTAACAAGATCAAACTTTCTAAAAAAAATTACTTTTGACTCCTATTTCGAATGTTCCTGAGCGCCAAAACGGCACTCAAACGTGGTTTGTAAAACCAAGGCCCGATTAAAAAACGACATTTTTCGTATGCATGCAAAGGGTTGGCGATTACGCCCAACAACATCTCAACCATTCGTTTCCAGATCCTGGGCGCAAAAACGCACATTAAAATTTGAATACTCTCGTCGGTGAATTTTTTACGCTAATTTATACTGATCACAAAAATATTAATAAAGTGCGTTCGTAAGCTTGAAGAGGCTCCTACAGTAGATACAAAAACTTAGGCCTACATTATAAAGAAATCTATTTTTTAGCTATGAAGTGATGTAATAATCAGGCATTGAGTCTGGTTGGAAGTTGGGGGCTCTGATTGGGAAACTATTTTTTTAAAACCAGTAACGAATGTCCATATAAAACTCCAGCATATGCACATGCACATCGATAACATCATGACATAGAAGCGTTTAGACAGCCTTAGTGCAATCGAGACAGCATAGACTTCCACCAATATGGGGTTTAGCCGCTAGGTGCAACCAAAGTATCGAGACGACAATTTAATACTTCCACTAATAAAATAAATGTTTCATACTAGCGACTTCCTTTACGGTTTGGGGAGTGGCGGGCTTTGGGGGGGGGTGGGCAAGTCAAGTCAACGAACACGACGAGGGAATCGAGAGGACAAGTGGGCGCGGAGTGATGGGGGGGGGGAAGTCGAGTTTTATAAAGAATAACTTATTCAGTGAAATTTATTACCTTTTTCCAGTACGAATCCGTATTTCGTGGACTGTTTTGTGTTTTGACTAGATGCCTCTGGCACTGTTTTGTGTGTGTGTGTGTGTGGGGGGGGGGGGGGGTGTTTTGATATCTTCAAACATTTTTAATTTTTGAGGGGATTCAAAGGCGCCAGGGCTGCATCAAATTTACGCCCTAACACTAATTTGTTTCGTTTCTTTTTATGGTTGTCTTTTTGGAAATCCATAAACATTGATTCTTTTATAGCTTAGCTTTATGCTTAATGTCAAGCGAAGCATGGTTTATTAGAGGGGTATTTTAAGTCCAAACAGGCCGGGCATTCCGTCACCTTTTTGGGCATTTTCAAAATTTTTAATTTTAATTTTCCTTCCGTTACGTCAGGGGCCGATTCCCCGAAACACCTTCATTTCAACGTTGCCAAAACTTTTTTGATGTCTTTAAATAGTAGTTGGTCATTTTTGGATAAACGTTTTCTTTTTTATTATAGCTTCACATACATACGACAGTACATCCGAGCTCTACTTTCGGACGGACGAGGGCATATTTTGATAACCCGGACAAGTGTCCGGAAAAACTTTGTCCAGATTATGAAAAATGTGCAGTATGTCTGGTCCTGTCAATCTGGCTTTGCGGATCTGCGCGGACGAGCGAAAGATTTAAAACTTACCGTATAATTTTGTCCTTTGGAAATTGTCCCAGGAAATTTCTCCCACATTTTACAAAAAGCGTAAAAAAATTTTCAATTTCGAAATCTTTTACAGCGTCGGGCGGTAAATGAAAGTGTCCCGGAAACAAATTTGTCACAACACAGGGCTTCGGATAACGACTATACGGGCACCCCAAAACTATCGTACGGGCCAGTACGCGGACCGATTCCCCGATTTTGTCGCGCAAAGAGGTTTTCCAACTAACGAGGTATTCCGAGTACAGGTTTTCCAGCCCTCCGCGTAGCGGCTTTTAAGCCGCGCTTTCGCGACTTGTAAATTTATATATTTGTGTGAAATTTGGTGCGAAATCGAAAAATTATTTCTTATAAAAATCAAATTTTGCGATTTTTTTCATTTTTTCAATTACATTTTTTTTAAAAATTAAAAATTTAAGTTAATTTTTCATTTAATTTTAATTTAAATTTTTTAAAAAAAATCTTCAACTTAAAATGATTTTTTCACAGAAAAACAAAAAACCCGCATAACACATGGCACTCAATGCACCAATTACGCTCATCCAAAAACGCGGGGGGATTAAGCTTTTTTTCTAGAAATTTTTAAAAAAATGTGTTATCGAGATGTCAATTTCCTATTGACCCCCTCTTTTTTTTTTGTGTATAAGACCTGGTAATGCACGGCTCATCCGCAGGAAATTAAAATTTTAAAGGAACTCGTTTTTTTCAAATTAAAAAACGAAAACGTGATTAGTTCACTTTTACGCCATAATTTAAAATCTTTAAAACTTACCCAGGACTGCAGTGTTGGGGGTTTATCCCCCCTTCTATAGCTTAGCATAGGTTCTTGTCTAATTCCCCTTTCCTGTATATGAATCGTACGATTAAAGGGGAAACAACTTCCCGAAAAATTAAAAAAAAAAAAAATTGCAAACAGATCATTTTTTCAAAGCGAGAAAAATTTTATGCCCCGAAATAAAAACAAAAAATCTGCTTTTTTCGGGGAAAGGTTAGTGAGGTTCAGTGGGGCGTTGTTTTTAAACCACCCTTTGGATTGGCTTGCCTTGGTTCAAAAACAGAATAAGACCGTGTAGCCCCAGCCCGAATTTTTAAAAATCATTTGAATTCAAATTATTAATGTTTAAATTTTCAAATGCAAATAAATTAAATAGTCTATGGGATGGAGGGAATTTGGGGTTTATATTCACTACAATTAAAAATGAAGCTTCCATATCCATATATGAACACTTTCAATCCGCCCCTCTGTGCTTTTTGTAAAACCCGTCTGGCGTATGTAAAGCCCTCTGTGCGTATGTAAAGCCCCCTGTGCGTATGAAACGCCCGTCTTGCGTAGTAACCCCCGTCTTGCGTATTAACGCCCGTCTGTGCGATGAAACCCCGTCTGTGCTATGTAACCCCCGTCTGTGCGTATATCACGCCTTCCGATAAAAACCGAACTTGACCTTCAATTAACATGAGATTTTTTCCTTTAGCCAGTACACAAAGTTTTGGGTGACCATTGTAGGGGTTAGAGGAGTAGAGCTCTCCCCCATAAAGCTATACTAATATGTATTTGGACCTCCAAAAAGTAGTTTAACACACGGGTATAATGTGTTTAACATTAGCTTCGCATCCATACTTAAAAGGTGGGGTTCCCATGTTGTTTACACAAAACTTAGATTGATTAGAGTTAGGAAATATCGGGTGGCGCAGAAAAAAGGGTATATTGAAAATCCCTTTTATAGTTGCTTCGCTGGTCTTTCTCGATTTTTTTTTTACGTAATACCCCCCTCCGTGACCCACTTTTAGCAAAGGTCGCTCAACAGTGTACCGATGTAATATTTACAATCTTAGGATTGATTAGACTTTAGGAAATATCGATGGTGGCGCAGAAACAAGGTGATATTGCAAATACCTATTTATAGTTTCTCTCGACTGGTCTTTCTCGGTATAGGTTTACGTAATGACCCAGTCTCCAGTGACCCACGTTGAGCACAAGGTCGCTCTAACAGGTCCCGAGTGAATTTTTACAAATTTAGGATTGATACAGACTTTTAGGAAAAATATCGATGGTGGCGCGAAAAGGTGATATTGCAAATACCTATTTATAGTTTCTCTCGACTGGTCTTTCTCGGTATAGGTTTACGTAATGACCCAGTCTCCAGTGACCCACGTTGAGCACAAGGTCGCTCTAACAGTGTACCGATGAATTTTTTTAAAAAATCTTGGGATTGATACAGACGTTGGGAAATATCGATGGGGCGCAGAAACAAGGGATTTGCAAATACCTATTTATATTTCTCTCACTGGCTTTCTGGGATAGGTTTACGAAATGCCCCACCCTCCGTGACCCACGTTGAGCAAAAGGGTCGTCAAACGGTCCCATGTAATATTTACAAATCTTAGGATTGATTAGACGTTAGAAAATATCGATGGTGGCGCAGAAACAAGGTGATATTGCAAATACCTATTTATAGTTTCTCTCGACTGGTCTTTCTCGGTATAGGTTTACGTAATGACCCAGTCTCCAGTGACCCACGTTGAGCACAAGGTCGCTCTAACAGTGTACCGAGTGTAGATTCTTTTCTGTAGTCCAAAAACTAACGTGTCCCGAGTGAGATTCGTGTTGTAGCCCAAACTAAAGGTACCGAGTGTAGATTCGTGTCTTGTCCACAAAACAGTTCCGAGGTAGATTGTGTCTGTAGTCACACAAACAGGTACCGGTGTAGATTCGTGTCTTATCGCATCGCGAATATCGAGATGGTGTGTTACCGACTTTACGTCTTGATAGTAGTTTCGCACGACTGTGCTGGGAGTCAGCTTTATGTATATCTCACTGATGCCCGAGAGCAGGGGTTAAGCTTAGGGGGATTTAGGGGTCGTGGAATGGTAGAGTTTGCTTTTTTTGGTTTTTAGGGGAAGATTTTTCATAAAAACAAATTGGCAAATTTGACTTTTATAAGGTTAATGTATTTTTTAAGAGTTGGGAAAGGTTCACATTTTTAAAAAAGTTTTTCCCTTCATCCTTGGCATTAAAATGGACATCACTTTAAAATTTTAATCCGGGGATAAAAGATAAAATTTTTTTAATTTTACCCAAAAAGTTTTTAATTTTTTGGTGATTAAAAATAAAACATTTTTTTCCCTTCAATGGACAAGGAGCGCCTTTTTTTTAAAAGGATATTTAAATACACATCTGCAAAAAAAAATAAAAATGAAATAAATCGGGTTTTTCCCCGGGAAAAAAAATCTTTTAGTATTGTTATTTTTTGAAATACAAAAAAATGCAAATGTTAAAAAAAACAGAAAAAAAACTAGTTTTTAGCAAGTTAAAGTGAAACTTCAATTTAGAAACCCCAAAAATTTCCCCAAAAATTTTTAAAAAACGTATAAAAAAATTAAAAACTTAATTCCAAGAAAAAAAATTGGTTCAGACTTTTTTGCTTAAAAAATTTCTTAATTTACCCAATTCAATTTGGACTGAATGGTTTTAAATGATGAATGGGTTTTCAGATTTTTCTGTATAAAAAGTTTCAACTTCGTAAAGACTTGCGTATCATATATTTTGACTTTTCCCCTAGTTAGTTACGAAAATTAAAATTTAGGGGGGAAAAAGTAGAAAACATAATTGTTTTTTGGGG
>JAMZAV010012930.1:0-12272 GCA_024449915.1 Sweltsa coloradensis | reverse complement strand
ATCCTACACCTGAAAGTAGTATTTTCCCCAAAAGTAATATCCTACACCTGAAATTTAGTATCCTACACCGAAAAAGTACTATCCTACCCCTGTAACGAGCACCTACACCTGAAAGTAATTTTTCCAACCCCTAAAAGTGAGTATCCTACACCTGAAAGTGAGTATTCAACCTAAAGTGAGTATTCACACCTGAAAGGAGTATTCACACTTAAAGTACTATCTTCACCAAAAAGTAAGTATCCTTCACCAAAATCGTATCCTCACCTAAAAATTGAGTACCCTACTCCTGAAAAGTGAGTGTCCTACACCTAAAAGTAAGTATCCTTTCTCTGAAAGTACTTTCCCTTTACACCAAAAAATGAGCACCTTCCCCGAAAGTGAGTATCCTACACCAAAATTTAAAGTATCCACCCTGAAAGTAGGTATACACACCTAAAGCAAGTTCCTACACCTGAAAGTACGTATCCTACACCTAAAAATGGCATCCTACACCTAAAAATGGTATTTTTTCCCTAAAAGAAAGTACCCTACACCAAAGGAGATTTACCCTTTAAAGTGAGCATGCCTACCCCTGAAAGTAAGTATCCTAACACTCTGAAAGTGAGTATCCTACACCTAAAGTAAGTTTCCTAACACCTGAAAGTCCTGTATCCTGCACCTGAAGTACGTATCCTACACCAAAGTACGTATGCCTACACCTAAAAGTGGCATCCTACACGAAAACTGAGCTATCCTTCATCCTGAAAGTACGTATCTACACCGAAAGTAAGTATCCTATCACCTTAAAAGGACTATCCTAGCACCTGAAGTGATATCCTACCCCTGAAATGAGTATCCTACGAGACGCTGAATCTACGTATCTTACCTCTGAGAATTACGTTCCTACAACCTGATAAAAATTAAGTACGTACACCCCTGAAAATACGTATCCTGACACCTGAAAGTATCGGTATCCTTACACGCTGAAAGTACGTATCCTACACCTGAAGAACGCATCCCGACACTGGAAAGTAAGCTATCCTAACACCTGAAGTCTGTATCCCTACACCTGAAAGTGAGTATCCTACACCTGAAAGTGAGTATCCCTAACCTGAAAGTACGTATCCTACCACCGGAAAGTGAGGCATCCTAACCTGAAATTGAGTATCCTTCCCCTGAAAGTACGTAGACTTCACTAAAAGTAAGTATTCTAAACACCTGAAAGTACGTGTCCTAGCACCTTAAGTAACGTATCCTACAACCGGAAATTAGCATCCACACCTGAAGTACGTATCCTACACCCTTAAAGTGAGTATCCTACACCTGAAAGTTAGCATCCTACACCTGAAAGTACGTATCGCTCACGCGAAAGTGAATATCCAGTCACATTAAAGTGAGATCCTACACTTAAAAATACGTATCCTACACCTGAAAGTGAGTATCCTACACCTGAAAGTACGTATCCTACACCTGTAACGGAGCATCCTACACCTGAAAGTACGTATCCTTCATCTGAAATTACGTGATCCTAGCACCTAAAAGATGAAGCATCCTTCACCTGAAAGTGAGTACCTACACTCTAAATTAAGTATCCTCACCTGAAGTAGGTATACTAACAACCTGAAAGCAGGTATCCTACACCTGAAATTACGTATCCTACACACTGAAGTGAGCAGCCTACACGCTGAAAGTGAGTATCCTTCACCCTGAAAGTAAGTATCCTACACCTGAAAGTACGTTTCCTATACCTGGAAGTGAGCATCCTACACCTGCCTGATAGTCAGTTCCTACCCTGAAAGTACGTATCTCAACGGGGGGGGGGGGGGAAAAGTACGTATCCTACACCTGAAAGTGAGTTATCCTACACCTGAAAGTGAGTATGCTACACCTGAAAGTGAGTATCCTACACCTGAGTACGTATCCTTACATCTATAACTTGATCATCCTACACCTGAAAGTAAAGTAAATCACCACACCTCGAAAGTGAGTATCGTACTACCTGAAAGTACGGTATCCTACACCTGAAAGTGTGTATTCCCACACCTGAAGTACGTTTCCTCCCCTGAAACTACGTAATCTACACCTGGAAGTACGTATCCTTTCCACCTGAAGAAATAGTATCCTACACCTGAAATTACGTATCCTTCACCTGACACTGAGTATCCTTCCCCTCAAGTGAGTATCCTACACCTGAAAGTGAGTATCTCACACCTGAAAGTACGTATCTTACACCTGAAAGTAAGTATCCTCCACCTCGCAGACTGATGAGTCTGCGAGTAGACAGGCCCAAGGCAACAAGTCTCTGTCGACACGTCGCCCCTGAAGATGGAGAATGTGACTTCTCGGAAACGTCGGGCAGGGAGGGGTAAGTGTGAACCTCCTTGTTATTCTTCGCGGAAAAAAGACCCATTCAACAATAATTATTTAACATATACCCGCGAAAACTTAAAATTAAACATATATATATATATATATATATAAAGAATACATCTCATTTACCTTCGATTAAATTTTTATGTAACTTGTTAATGTTGCTTTTATTGGTAGTAAAAGTGAAGCACAGTATTCAACATGCGGAGCTATATAATTTACTAGTCTTTAAAAGTAAAAGTCTTGCCCAATGTGATACAAATTTACTTATTCTGAATTGCAGTCCAACCTTTTTTTTTGAGATTTTTTACAAATATATAATACATGTTCATTAATAGATAAATCTTTTTTAGTAGAACTTGTTAGTAACATGCAAGCTGACTTACTTACATTTAATTTAAGTATATTTTTAGCAAACCATTCCACTATCTTCACAATTGCTCTATTTATTCTCTCACATAACTCCTTGTAATTAAAACCGGCCACAAAGGCACAAATACTAATGCATCATCAGCAAATAACTCAAAAAAAAACTTCAAGACAGCAAATTTACATATCATTTATATATATGAGGAAAAGTAACCCCCCTCAAAACACTACCCTGCGGCACTCCAATATCACAGCCCCTTTTTTCAGATACACTATTATTTATTTTCACAATTTGTTGCCTATCACTTAAATAATCTCCCAATTTAACGCTTTTCCACCAATTCCATATCTCTCTAGTTTTTTTTCTCAAACGCACGTTTAAGATCTAGCATTACACCAGAGGCGCCAACTTTTCAGAACGACTGGGTGCTCAAAACTTAGACAAACTATACGGGGGGTAGAGCAATGGTGGCTCTGTGAAAATTGAGAAAATCAGGTTTTTAGAGTGCGTTTGGTGCGTTTTAGAAAAAAGTTAGGGGCTGAATGCAGGGATACCAAAATAATGTAAAAAAAGTCACTGGAAACTCACCAAAAAGAAGTGGGTCACTGAGGTGATAGATTATATTACATGTGCGCTAGTGGTTGGCACTGGGGGGGGGGGGGGGGGGGGTTGCGGTAATTTCCAATCAGCCCTACTACAATTGTTTGTCACATTGAAAAATTAACTCTTGCATATATACCATTCAATTCCGTGTGTGTGGATGCGCAGAAGAACTACCGTTTGTGAAAAATCTATCTCGTGGGTGCTTTTGGCCCTCCTGTATCCACGGAGCTGGCACCTATGCATTACACTTATAACAATGTTTCCTTTATTAATTTCATCTCTCCACTTGGATATTACAACTTGCAATGCACTTTCTGTAGATTTATTTTTCCTAAAGCCGGACTGGTATTAAAACAATTCATGTGTTTCAAAATATTCCAACAAGTGTTTATATGCACCCATATCTCAATCACTTTTTCTAAAATAGGCAATTAGTTTATGGGGCGCAGCTCTTCTGGTTTACTAGGGTTTATGACCTTTGGTATTGGTATTACTGTTGAACATTTCCATTCATCGTAAATCTCCCCATTTTCCAATGAAAAATTAGCAAGGTCTTGTTCATTGTAAATATCAAAAGTGTTTTTCAATGTGTCTTCGCTTATCTGGTCTGGTGAAGCATTGTTTTTTTTAAGATAAAAAATTATTATTTTTAAATCATTCAAATTCAACTTTGGAAAACTATCAAAACTAGAATCTATATTAATATGTGTCAAGTCACAATCGATAAGATAAATTTCAAGTTCAATCTTCTTTACACTTTCGACAATGATCATTTAATTTCGGGGCAAAATCTGAATCAGAATGCACCTCCTCATTGTTATCAAATACAATATACTGTCATTTATGATCTTACTTTTCTTATTACCATTAATGAGGACCTTCAACTCTTTCCACATTGCCTTACCATCGTGCTTATTATAATCGATCGTTGATGCATAGAACTTTTTCTTCTCAATTGGCAACGTATTGCACAGTGAATTCCTAGCTACTTTATCTATTCCATTGTATTTGAGTTCGATTCTGCAAAAACGACACTCTTTCTGCTGTACATTTTCTTCTAGTCTCTATTACATTTTCACTTTTAGCCACCCAGGGCTTAACGTATGATGCATTACTCTTTATAACACTCGTAGAATCAGTAATTGCCAATAAAAGTATCACAAAAATTTCTTGCTTGACTTTGGACGTCAGTGCAATTAGGTAACATAATATATGAGAGAACAGGGATATACAGTACAACTGCATTGTGCGCTCAATGTACCTAGGAGGATGTGTACCTGTACACATACCTCCTAGGTACACTAGCCTTAATTCTCTGAATCAAACATTCAGAAACTTGCAACATAATTTTCAAATTTATCCAAATTTACTGTTATAATATTTAGTCTGCTAAGCCGAAGTGTGGTGACTTTATACGATATATAACATTGTTTACCATGAAATAAGAAATAACATTATACGTTGTTCTTGTACTGAACTTTGGCCAACTGATAAGTTACATCAAGTAGCCAACCGACGGGACCTGGACTCTTGAAGTATTTATTGAAACGTAAAAAGTGTCTTGTCACATCTTATATTGGTGGACTCTTGAAGTTTTTATTAAAACATAAACAATGTCTGTCACACCTTATATTGGTGGACTCTTGATGTAAAAATGCACATATTGAGTAATAATTTTTCGCTTCACGAGATATATAAGGAATTTAAACATCACAGAATTTAAATTGCCCATTGTAAAGATATTTCACTGAAAATACACATTCACACGGCACAATTGTTATCAGTAGTCCGGGTATCGTTTCAAGTCCCATTGGCGAAGCTCTTCCCGTATCTCGGCGAGATAAACTTTATCCCATTCGATTCCCGAGGGGTTATGTATTGACGATATTTTGATCGAAGGATATGTTCAATAGCAGATGGTGGTGAGAAAATACCGCGAACCTTGTGTCGTAGGTCCCGTAAAATGGTAATATGACGTAACAATTCCCCGGCTGTACTTTGCGTCCCTGATGCGACATCTCGATCTGTGATTGATGGGAGAGTTGTACAAGGAATCGCGTCGGGCAATCTTTCTGTCGGTGGCGCGGTTTTTCTGGGCAAAATAAACATTTGCCTGGTCGACCCATGGTAAGTTGGTAATCAGGAGCTGCGTGTGTGGGGTTGCTCGAGGACATCTCCCTGAGCGACCTACACATTGAGGTCGCCTGCATAGTGGAGTTAGAAGATCTAAGATATGACGGGGTAATGGAGTATGCCCAGTGGGTAAGGGCACGGGCAGGCATCCCCCGGTCAATCGGCGTGATACGTAATTATTGGCGTGAGTGGTGTGCGACAAGATTGAAGTGAAATCTCCTGTGCGTGTATAGCGCACTACCCATCGCAAGGCACTTCGAATGTCGGTACATCGAACGATTAGCAATCCTTGGAACGGGGTTACAGGAAAGTCACTCTGCCGAGTTTGGCGAGATTGTCCATCTACCCTCCGACAAGCCTCCGAGCTTCATGGAGTTGAATTCCTGTCCTCGCTCTCGACGCTATTGTATATCTAAAGCATGTTCAGTATCGTCTATTGTCAGTTAGGAGATGATAGGTGGTCTCGCAGTAGATGGTGGTGTGCCAGCCAATCGTGTAGGAAGGTCTCTGCTTTGGGACAGCAAGAGATGTGAGTAGACCATTCCCGCTCCCCAC
Organism: Sweltsa coloradensis; assembly: GCA_024449915.1. Taxonomy (NCBI): domain Eukaryota; kingdom Metazoa; phylum Arthropoda; class Insecta; order Plecoptera; family Chloroperlidae; genus Sweltsa; species Sweltsa coloradensis. The sequence continues at coordinate 6,262 of JAMZAV010012930.1, read as the reverse complement.
GTTCGCTCGCTCGCGATGGGTTCGCCTGCCGAACCCGGGTTGCGCTCGGATCTCGAACCCTGGTCGCCCCGAGTCCGTGTTGGTGTAGCGATGACCGTCTGCGCGAACACCACCCATAGCCACGTAATTCTGAAATCTACAAAAATATTAGCCCTCACTTGTTATAACCTGTCATCACTCCTATATCATACGTGAACCACACTTTAGAAGTCTGCATTATAATTTGTCAGACTAAACCCCCTTTTGCCTTCCCAACAGGCGGCCCGCGGGCCACACCCGGCCCGCGCCGTTCTCTGATGTGGCCCGCACTCTTATTTATGTACTGTGGAAACTTTGATTTGATTTAGCATTTTGTGAAATCGCGATACAATTTTGGTGCTTACTGTACCTGTACGGTCAATGGCTTCTTGACGTATATTGTTTCGCTCAAGACCCATCCTGCCCCAGGCGTAGAGCAATTCTTTTCAATAGAGAATAACAGTAAAGGATAAACCTACCCCCACTACCTCCCCCTCAGGTCATTCACGTCACTGTGGCAGCGTGGCTTGTAAGAATTTCGAAGGGTTGGTCGGTTGGTCCTCAGTAGTGAGTTTACTGTACTTTCGGAAGGTTGTGTTGTGTGTGCTATTGGTTCCACTTGGATATGTGAATCTTCGTTTTCTGCTATGAGCTTGATCACAAACAATAATAGGTCGTGCCATTCACACTGAACAATGCCTTCGTATTGCCACCTCTTCGTGCGAGAAGTAGTTGTGGCAACAAAACTAGGAATGGGGTAAGTGAACATGCACTGTCATTTTTACCTACAGCGTGGTGGTGAGGGAGGGGGGGGGGGGAGTTCTAGGTAAATTATATTATATTCTGGCCCGCCAAACGATGTCACATTTGAGTTTGTGGCCCTTTAAATATAATATTTGGAAGGCCTGCAAGAAATCAGAGTTCGTTATTATATTTCTAAAAATATTTTGTTTATGTTTTAGTTTTGATTATAATTTATTTATTTCGTATTTTTTATACTTTAATTGAGAATATATAATATATAAAGTATGCCTCTTAACTGAAGTAACTTTGTCCTTGGGCCTTGATAGTTGAATCAATTATTGTAGTTCCGCTGTACAGCATCTCTGTGCGTTTTAGTCACAGGACAATTTGAACATAGTGATAAGAAATTGGATTACAAAAATCAATATACGTGTGTTTTACCGCACTAATAAATAGAATTCAGGATGTTATAGTAAATCATAGATTGTGGGGCAACCAACTATGTGTTAGTACAATGTGTTTAGGATAATTTTGGATATAGCTTATACTGGCTGTCATCCTCCGTATTATCCTGCGACCTTGGCATCAAGGCCCTCATGGGTATTGTAATGGACTGCCGGGTGTTTCTGCTGCCACCACCCTATCTGTGATCTATCTATATCGGTGAATGGGACGTCTGGTTTTCCAAGTGGTCCAAATATGGTGGTGAATTGCCCAAATGTGCGATGGAAGCTCTAGATTCTAGATTTCTAGAACACTGCAACGGACCCTTTTCCCCCAACATTCGACAGCTTTTGATTATGTTGGGAACACTGCCAGTTACAACAGCATCAGTTGAAAGGACGTTTTCTACTTTACGGCGTCTCAAGAGTCAAGACCTACTTGAGGAACACCATGGCAGAATCCCGACTTACTGGGATGGCTCTGATGACCATTAACAGAGATGTATCCTTTCTAATGAGACCGTCATTGATGCGTTTGCTAAGAAACCAAGAAGAATGAACCTCAGATTGGAACATTGAATCATTGCAATGATTAAAATTGAACTACAAACAATAAACATACATAACCCCTGAATCGATATTCATAATATTTTGCTGACAATTCACGGTGCAGTTTCAAGGAAATAATTATTTAAAATACCATGCAAATTAGATTATATTAAAGTAAAATTTTTGCCATAAGTGCAATAAATGCAATTATTTTATTAAGAAATTTGTTAAATTATCCCATCCAGCAAACCTCTTTTGATTCTTCTAAAACTCTTAAAACCACGTCAAAAATATGTATTTTTAAAAAAATCGCCTGCGCCGCTGTTGTGGAGGGCACCCCCCTCCCCCCCCCCCCCCCATTGTAGCGGCGACGTGGATTTGAGTGGCCTTCCCGAAATATATTCCTGGCTACGCCACTGGTGGTTGTTGTTGTGGAACTGTGAAAGGCAGCATGGAAACCCCCTGAAAAAAATATTTGCGCTTCCACACAAGCACAACTGTAATGATTATAAACAAGACACTAAACGATGAGCCTCCATAAACCTGGTAATCGGTATTCTCATACCATAATGGTTGTTGCAATATCTCTAATTGTGCTTTCCATTTACTGTATGGAACTGTCGTCATATTTCCATGGTCCTTGTCTACTGCTCTTCAATCTGCTTCATCTGTTGCTCTGTTCCCAACGTCTCATTGATTGAAGTTTTAGTATTATTTGCCACAATAATTAAAAAAGATGCCAGTTCCGGCACATGAAATGATGGGTCCCAATCTGAATTTGTATAGTATTTGAAGTATGACTGGCAAGAATAAAATCTCTACCAAAAGTTTCACAATTAGGTGCAATGGTAATCGCGCCCGTACCTGAAAGGCTTATTAATTGCTTAATTGTCGCATTGTCTTTGTAATACATATGTGGATAAAATATCGGTTTATGATGCAAAATAACATGAGATTCACAAAGAGCGTGAATGATTGTATTACCTGTAAACAGTGCGTAGAGACACGACTTTGCATGTGATTTGCGAATAGGGAGTACAAATGGTCAAGCTTGTCTTTTGGCAATATTCCAAATCCAGATGACTCATTTCTACATAGTAGTAATCGCTATGCAATCATTACTAGATTTAATCATAATTGCCGCTGTACTACCCGGCATCTGGTATGGTAAGGACAATGCTTTGTAAAAATTAAAATATTTATTTACCTTCTTTTATTGGGACCTGTACAAACAAACGAATAATTCCGTGAGTAGCTGCCATATGTACCTTACAAAGATCATAGTAAAGATACATATGCTCGATCGTCAATTCTGTCAACAACGAACTCTTTGGTGTTAAATGTGGTTTAATACGTTTTAAAACTGTCAACAACGTGTCGGGCAGTAATAAATGTTGGCTAAGTCTTCCTAGTGCTTAATTGCCATAGCTGCCTCGAGATTATCAATAGCGCCCCTTGTGTTCTGTTAAGGTATTCTCTATCTAACGAATGTTAGTTTGAATATAGCATATAATGTCAACAACAGCTGTGTTTCATCCCTATAGTGGCGTTTTGTATTAACTAGTAACATCGATTTCGCCATAATTTTGATGTCAATTACTTTCTTTATTCCCTCTGTTGATTGTCTTTAATATAAGAAATTTGTTCCGTCAAACCATGCCGCTATTCTGTATGACTAGCGATTTAATCCTTCTATTGACTGCATCAATCTCTCGTGTACTCGCTATTCCGAATAGATAACGTAATGCGAAGCCCAACACATCCATCATCTGACGTTTGTCTCTACCTTTTCCTGGAATAAGAGTCTGATACAAATTCGTAAGTTGACTTTGTACCTGATGAGACTGTACTCCAAATATTTGTTTTTCATTTTGAATTAACGCATTAATTTGTTGAGACATTGTAAATGCGATTTCCCCTCCGGACATACCAGTTATACTCCCAATTGAGCCTATACTTAGTGCAAGTTGATTTAGACTTCCTGTGCAAATGTTTCCCTCTACCTTGAGGCAGGATTTGACTTCTACAGGCAGAAGGAATTGCCTGGCAAAATACTCATGTTATCCTTTTGCTTTTAATTCCTTGTTTACTGTTTTATTTTTATATTCAGGTAATTAGTTTTATTTATTTTGATATGTCCAAAACCGTAAAACGTGTCTTTGATTTATGTTAACCATACAAATATGTGTATGGAAATTGTACAAAAAGCTGTAAATTATAAATGTTCGCATTGTCCATACCACTGATCACTATAATATAATATTTCCTATTAAAAATATCGATCTTTGGTTGGTTATCGTTCACTCGTCGATTGCGTCGGGGCCTGCAGGGTTGGCTTGGTCACTTTGGTTTATTGTCCCCCACTGAAAATCAGTTGTGTGACTGAGTGGGTAGACTCTAAATATGGATTTATTTATTTATTTTACCTGTAAAGATTTTATATATTTATAACAAAAATTGAGTCCGTGTGTGTAATAAAGTTTTCTATACAGTTAGGTAGTGAGTAATGTTTATGTCGACGACAATCGACCAGTAAATTCCTGTCAGTAATAAATCCGTCTGTCTGAGAAACATCGTGCCAGTATTTTGATCCGGTGACAACGCTAAGGCCCATAATGCCATGCAAAAATAAACAATTTTCACGTTGACTCTAATAAAAAAAATTATCCCAACCGCTAGCCACCAGTGATGTATGGCCACCTATAGTGCCCATATGGTAATACTGCACCACCCACTTATGTGGTAAAATACCTGGAACGTGAAAGTGCGTCCAAGGCGCGTGAAGGTCTTGAAGCCTAGTATGAAGCTTCCAATAAGGGTGCGAGGATGAAATGTACTTCAGATTGTACAACTCGTTTATATACGATATACATTAAGTATTATTAATAATCAAACTTGTAATTATTACTTTATTCTTATCTCGCGTTTGTATCTTATATGAATGCAAAGGAATCTGATTTATCCAATTTAATATATTTGGTTCGATATTTCAACATTAGTACACCTGGCATGACACCGTGTAGGTATAAGAATATTGGAGAAATCGATAATAAAATTGTACTTTACCAAGGTAAAGGACCCAAGGTAATGTTTTAGATCTGATATTAATTTGACTGACACAACTTATTCATGATTTCCAAATAATCATATACTATGGCCTTCGTAACCAGTAGTACAATGATATTAGAGAACGTTGAATATAGTCATAACCAACCAGAGATCAGGGCTAGTGATCCTGGGGAAGACCCAAGTAGTTCTGCCAGTTTAAAGTGTCTTCGAAAAGAAGGAAGGCACTGTCCTCACTCTGCTCCTGACCCACCCCTAGTTTCCCTGTGTATGACTTATATTCAGCTGATCAATTTGGGAACAACAACAAACCCGTGATGCTGACTTATAAACGCTCGTAACTAGAAGGCAACCAAAGTCTTGTTTATCAAGTGCATACATTGTGAAAGACATGTGAAATATCGTGATATTTAGAAACTAATAATATTCTAGCATAATATTCCGACACACAACAAAAGCATGTATGCCAAAGTCGTCAATTTACACACACTATCTTATTTGGTCATGAGATTATTTATATTGTGATATTTAATTATAAGCAACGAATAGGCGGAATCCACGTCTGCAGACACTTAAATAATTTAACACATTTTTCTTGATACTAACAGAACACAATTTTTCCATTCTCTGCCCTAATAGAAAGAGTATCCAATGCAATTAAATGTGAATGAAGTACAAATAAAATTCACAATATTTACAGAAGAATAAAATATATTGAGTACGTGACTTAAAATGGTGCAAGTCTAACCTATAGGGCTATGGCTACGTATTCTTAGGAGACTTATATTCTTAGGAGACTTATTTGTGCACTATATAGTTGACCTCTATGACGATGGAAACCTCATCTAAAAATAAATAAATTTTTGTATAGGATGCTTAACCGGTGTGACCTTCTTCAGCTGGTGACTAGCTATAGGTATATTGCGGATAGGACAATTGTGAAGGGATGTCCGAGGGCTATATAAGAGGACTCAATCCCTTGGATTCGCATTAACGACTGAGGGAAACCTCGGAAAACCTTCAGTCAGGAAAAAATAAAAAAATGTTCCGATCGTTATGAAATTGTCAGGGTCAATAAGTACAACATTCTCTCCTATTTTACAAATTTTCAGCTAAATCGGTCGACACCTTAAAGACTTATTGGTATGTCACATTATGGGAATGTCTACTCGGGTCGTGTTGCACGTACCGGTGCTCGCTCAACAACGCGACGGGACTTTAGCGTTTTCCTAGTTTATTCAATCAATTCCGATCCGAGCTAAACCTAACGTGGACATATGTGTGGACTTGACATCTGTGTGGACGGCGCCGACGGTATCGTTAATATTGAATTTCTTGTGCATGACCGACAGTGTGACTCTGATTCGGGAGGTCCCGGATTCTAAACCCACCAAGACCAGCAATCATGACTGAAGGTTTTTACCTAGGTTTCCCTCAGTTGT
>JAMZAV010012929.1:0-14725 GCA_024449915.1 Sweltsa coloradensis | reverse complement strand
AAAAACAATAATAAAATAAAATAAAAAATAATAATTAATAATAATTACAAATAAAAAAAAAATAAAAAAAAAAAATTTTTTTTTTTTTTTTGATAAATACCGTTGAGTGACTAAATATTAGTCACTAACGATAATACCAACCAAAATGATTTTTCTACGATACCGATAGCGATGATTGCGATTCAGTTGGAAACATTGCATTACCAACTGTACAAGTAATAAGATATTCTCGGGTTTGCCGACTTCTCCCCAGATCACGATAGTGTGTGTTAGGGGCTTAGTTCCAGTGCCAGGACGCTTTACTACTGCTAACATTCCACCAGCCAGTATTGGAGCCCTGTGAAATTACTCAGTAAAATGCTAAACTTGGCCAAATTGGGCTTATAAAGTATAAGAGTTGTGTGTGGAACTTTTGAAAATTGAATTGAATGAGTTTGCCCCAAACAATTAAATTTTTTTTGTTTTTAAATGCAAATAAAAAAATTTTAAAGAATTTAGTAAGATTTTTTATAACTAATTTTAGCTCCAAAATAAAATAAAAATACCCCTTTTGCATTTTTGTACAAAACATTATTCCATAAGGAAATATTTTCGTCAATTGATGCATATTGACAAACGTTTTGGTGTAAAAACAAGTGATCATTGTAGCAACTCTTATCAAAATTATTGTTTGTTTCACCAATTTTGCGAATGAATGCACCAATTTTGCGAATGAATGCAATCATTTTAAAATTTTGGGGAAAACTTAATACTAGGAATAAATAATTTTCCCCCCCGATCCCCATAAAAATTGAAATAATTTTTTGTGGAGCATCAAAAAAAAAAATTTGAGTTTAAAATATGTAAGGTAATTTGTACAAATTTTGATCTCATGCCAGGAATATACGGATATAGGTTGGAGAGAAAACTGTTTCCTAAGAATTTTGTAGATAAGTAAACCTTGGAGTAAGAAAAAAAAAAAGGTAGAAATCACATTATCTCCAAGGGCGCATAAGAGAATTTTTTGCCACCCCATCATTCATGTCATTTATCAAAACGCTCACCCCTCAACAAACACATGTAAGTCAGCAGTCGGCACTCAATTCCCCCAATGATTCAAGTTAAAGGTGTTTATTTAACCCTTTAGACAAAATATAAAATGGGTAAATTAAATTTAATTTAGGCAGACACTCAACATTTTTTAAAAAAAACTTTTAAAACTTAGAAAGGAAGTGACTAAAAACTACAAATTTTAGATTCACCTTTAAATTTAAAAAATAAATTTAAAGTACTAGATTTTGGTCAAACGATTTTTTTCTTTTCACCCTCTTACTCTTTTCCAAATATTTTTTTTTTAGAAAAATTTAGAATAGCAAGTTTTTTTTACTGTTGCTTGAATGTAAATTGTATGATTCTTTTTAATTCGTTGGGAAATTTTTTTTAAATGTATTTTTGAAAAAATTGCATTTCTTGAGAGTTTGGTGTTGGTAATGGTGTTCAGGGAATTTTTGTCAGTGTCTGTTTAAATAAATGAATTTTTAATAAGTTCAATCTTTTTTTTTATTGGGGTTTTAAATGTGAAGCTTTTCAAAAAGGATAGTAAGAAATATTTAATTTTTGCTGAAATATAAATTCACGGTTAACTTCCCCGTCTGGGCCGGGGTAGAATTGGCCCGAGCAGGCTCGAAAATCTTTAAAAGGCGATTCAAGAGAAAAAGCCCCCCTCGAAAAACATAGTTAGTTATAGAGCGGAGTATCTTACTCCCCGAAACTAGGGGCGAGCTTGCAATCGTCGTCGGGGCCCCTGCCCCCTTTCCCTTTGCGACCCCCGGCGACGATGACAATGCACAACGAACCGAGAAAAAGACGATGACGACCGGAGTGAGAACCCCCCCTTCCTCCCCTTACCGGGGGCGGTCTGCCCAGCATGGGCCCTCCCCCCCACCCCCCCTTAGGCTAGAGGGGGCATTATGACCTAAGGTGACGCGTCCTAATCCAAATCCCCCAAAAAAAGGTTTAATAAAATTTTTTCTTCTATACTCAATGGTTACGTTTAAAATTCCATTGTCAAGTTTTTTCACTTAGTTTTGAATAGTTTAATAAATCGAAGATGTAGTTGGGGGGTTAAAGCTGAGACTCTGTTCGGGTGATCCGGGACGATATTGAAAACGGGCAATCCTGACTGAAATCAGTATTTTTTTATGATTTTTACGAAAACGATAGATTAAGTTTGTATACCCTTCACAATTACTAAAAATACCCAAAAGTTAGCCCCCAAAGAGGGGCACGAAATGTACACCTAAACAAAAAATCAGGGTGAGTAATAGTAGAAAATTATAAAAAGCAGCTTTACGAGAAACTAAAGGTATAATTTGTTTAAATATTATTTCGGTTATTTATATTAAAGGCACAGACCAATGCATTTTGATTTGTTTTAAAACTTAGATAAAACTCTCTAAATTCTTTTTGCAACATTCATTTTAATTTATTTCCTAATTTAACATTTAAAAAAATCATGACGAATTTTGGCCCTTTACTATCCATCACCATTTTATAGCTTTTTCCCAAAGGGTTTAAAAACCCTTGCCACTAGTTTAAAATTTATTATAACATTTTTTAATATTTGGGGGGGATACCTGTTAGTATCATTTTTATAATCATTAATAGCATTTCAAACAGATACAACACATATAAAAACCAAAATACAAATTTTAATTGGAAGCTTTGCAAACGCTTTTTCAGGGCGGGGTTGGATGAGCGTAATTTTAAAAAACCCAAAAATAGCGTAAAATTGCGTTTTTCATGGAAATAGTTTTTCGATTAGCTCAAATTTAAAAGAATATATCAATTCTAAAATAAAAGGGTTTTGTAAAAAAAAATCATTATTAAGGATAAAGATGTAGGTGGTATAATCGAAGAAATTTAAAAAACGAAAAAAATGAAAAATTGCGTTATCATGAGAAAAAAAATTTTTTGATTCGCCAAATTCCCCCACGAATATATCAATTCAAAAATTAAGGTTTTGTAAAAAAAAACATTTCAAAAGGATAAAGATGTAGGGGTTATAAGTTTAAAAAAATTTTTAAAATAGAAAAATATCGTTTTTAAATGCGATTTTCATGAGAAATAATTTTTCGATTAGGCCTACACTCTAATATCACACGAATATATTAAATTCATAAAAAAAGGGCCCTGTAAAAAAAATTTAAAAAATCGGAAAAAGCAGTAAGTATTTTAAGTCAAAGATTTTTTTGATCAAAAAAAATTGTAAAATTGCGTTTTTTATAAAAAATCATTTTCGATTCGTCACAAAGGTCAGTTCTAATTTCAGAGATTCGAAGGCCCCAGAAAATTTACGAAATTGGGGATATGGGTTTACCCGGGAATCGTTTTAGAAAACACACAAAAATAAAAAAAAAGGGGGGAAAAAAACATCCGGATTTTTTTTCCAGTGTAGTGAAAAAAAATCTTCGTTTTGCTCGCACGCTCATCCAAAAATCCCAAATTTTTAAAAATTCTCATACCCCATCTGGGACTATCATCATCCAAAGGGGGCAAATTCGTTCATGCATTTTTTGTTTTTTATAGCTTTTGTTTAATTGCTTTTGCTATTTAATAATTTTCATAAATTTTCTTAGTCCATTTTGGATTTACAGTTTATGCTAATGCTTTTTGAAAATATTCAAATTTTTGTTATTCAGTTTTACTTATTTTAAACCCGTTTTTTATTTTTTAATACTTTTTTGAATGTTGCAACGATTTTTCAATGGACATTTTAAGGTGAGCCCCATCTGGATTGCCTTTAAGTTGGTACCCAATGTTAAAAATAAATAAATAAACCCGGCACTAACTAATAATTTAAAAAACTGCAGGATATTTTTTGATTTTTTGCTAAGTAGTTGTTAGGAAAAGGAACGCTACGCAAAAACGAACAAATGGTTTAAAAGGTTAAATGTGGTTAAAATAATTTTAATAATTTTTGGGAACCCTTTTCAGGGTAAATTTCATGCTCATCTTAGGTGTCTTCTAGGTTGTTGCGGAAGGAATTTTGAAGGGTTTAGAGGGACCCAACCCTTGTTCGCAAACGACTGGGGAAAAAACCCCAAAAAAAACCTTCAGTCAGTTTTTCCGGTCTCGACGAGTTTTGAAGCGGAACCTCCCAAATTTAGAGCCACCTGTCTTTCCCAAATTGGGGTTTAAAAGTAAAACATTTTGGCATAAAAATATTATTCAAAAACAAGATTATAAATCTGAATAATTGTCAGCAGGGTAAACAAACTACATATTATCTATGAGCCACTTTTTCGATTTTGCGTTATGTTTTGAAAGATACTACTATGTTTTTTAATTTGATGGTAGCTTCGCTCACTATTTTTACCACGTGATCTTTTTGGGCATTGAATGTTTGGCGCAATTTTTATGTCCTTACAACGAATGAACCATACCTCACTTCTAGATCTGGGGGTCCAGGGGTCAAGGGTCTCATATAACTTTCGAGACCACCCCCCCTCGGAACACAAAGCTCTTTCTCATTGTAATAATAATAATACATTTGAAATGCGTAGCTCCAGAATCGTAACAATCCCGCGCCGAGAGAGAGGGGGGCCTGCGGAGGGGGTGTCACCTATAGTTTTAATGTGGAGACTAGACTGCAGGCAGGAAGTCGGGGTTTACGGGGGCTGGCAAGCAAAAGGTTCTGATGCCCGGGGAAAGGGTAGCCCCCTTTCTCTCACGGCAAGCACAAACTGAAGAATATAGATTTATTTTTTTCCTTTTAATAAATACGTTTGTTTACGGGTTTCGGTGCAGAAGAACTTCGAGTTCAGATGCAAGCTGTATTTTTTTAAACTACCATAAAAATAAATTTAAACCCTTTAAAAAAAAATAAAATAGTATAGGGCCCCCCAACCCCCCTTTTGGTGTCTAACGAGGTGTATTTAAGTTTGGGGTATTTTTTTGGAAGGTATGTCCCAGGTTGTTTTAAGAAGACTCACTCCCTTTCTTGTATTAACGGTGAGGAAAAAACCCCGAAAAAACCTTTGTATGATTTCGGCCCCCCCGAGGGGGTTTTAACCCCGGAACCTCGTCGGAACACTGTCGGGTGTAATAGATTAATTTTTAGTTTTGTAACTTTTTCCAAAACTGTGGTGTAAAAATTACCAACTACGATTTTCTACAAAAATTCACAGAGCACAAAAATAGCCTGAAACCATGTTTTAAAAAAAAAATATATTTTATTGTAATTGGTCGGTTTAGTAAAAGCAAGCAAGGCGAAGCGAAAAATAGAGTAATCCCCAGGAAAAAAGCTGGGGTGTTTGTCTTTTTCTTGTTGGGTCCATCAATTTTTTTGCGTTTAAGTCTGCTTGACGATTTTCCCAGTATAAAATTATTTCAATTAACTTTCCCTAGAGATGCTTTTCTTTTTTAGCTTTTTATTTTTTTGAGTTAAAATCGGTGAACTTTTTGTAAAACGTTACAAAATAAAAATTTTGGCAATACGGTTTTCCCATATTTTTTTAAAAAACTAGTTAGCAATGTGTTGCAAGTGCTATATAGTTTGATATTTTATCATTTACCATAAGAAGTCCAACCCAAGAAACATACACTTTTTTTGTTTTTGTGGAAAAAAAATAAATGCTAAAAGGGTAAGTGCTAAATATTTAAAAAATTTAAAAATATTTTTTCGTATACAAAAAACTATTTTTCTACAGCAGTGTTTGTAGAGTTTTAAAGCCGGGCGGGGGTGTAGCTACAACGAGCGATACTTCATTTGGGTACTTCCAAATTCGTACCCCAAGTTCGAACTCTCCCCAAATTCGTATCTCCCAAATTCGATACTCTCCAAGTTTTTAACACTCCCAAATCGATAATCTCCTAGGATACTTCTGAGCTCGACACTTTTAAGTTCGAAACCTCAAGTTGATACACTCAATTTCGATATCTCCAAGTTGATACTCCCCAAGTTCGAACCCCCAAAACCCTTTTTAAATAAAACAAAAAAAACCAAAATTTCCCCGGGACTTTTTAATTTGAAACTCCAAGTTCGATAACCAAGTCGAACTTAAGTTCGAACTTAAAGTTCGTACTTCCAAGTTCGATACCTCCAACAACCCTTTCCAAATACCCCAAGTTAAATTTTCAATTGTTTTCCCAAGTTCAACTCCCAAGGATATTTTAATTTCGTACTCCCTTCAAACCCCCAATTATATTAAGTTCAAACCCCAAAAGTCGAAACCCCAGCGAAACCTCCAATTTGTTTCACGTTTACTTCCAAACACGGTTCAATTTTCGTATCTGGGGGTTTTATCTCCAAGGTGATATTCCATTTAAACCCCGTCCGTAATCTTATTTCATATCCGAGTCCCCCTTTTAATTTCAAAAACCCCAATTCGTTACTTTCGTCCTCCAATTTCGATTTCCAATTCGATACCCCAATTTGTACTCTCCAAGTTGTTACTTCCAAGTTCGAATCTCCAGTTGTATCTCCAAGTTGGTTCCTCCAAGTTCATATTCCCCAATTCGTTTACTTTAAAGTCGTTCTCAGTTGTTTCCCAAGTTTTATCCAACCTTTTAATTCCTTTTGTTTAAACATCAAATTTTGGTTTCTAAATTCTAACTCCTTTCGAAGTTCGTACCCCCAAAAGGGTTTATTCCCAATTTAATCCCAAGTTTACCCCCCAATTCGAAAATCTCCATTCCCCCCTGGCGAATTTTAAGTTCGTTTGTTTTTCAAACTTTCAATTAAGCGATACCCCGTTCAAATTTTTCCTTCGTTTACCGTTCGTATCTAATTTCGCCCAATTTTAAATTTCGGTTTTCGAATTTCCCCAGTTCGATCCCCAATTTGGGTTTCCCCAAGTTCGTCCCTTCAAGGGGTTTCGAAATTTCCCAAATTTCCCCCCAATTTCTACCCCCAAATTTTTTCATCCGCCCAAAACCCCTTTTTCCCCTTCTCCGCCCTTTTTTCCCCCAAATTTTATTTCCATTTAAATTTTCCAAAAACTCCAAGTTGGGGTTTTTCCCCTTTTTAAAAAAACCAACCCTTCAATCTAACCCCAAAAAACCCCCCCAAAATTCCAAGTTTGATACACCCCAATTTCTTTCCTTTTTCCCCAAGTCCGAAAATCTCAGTTGATACCCAGTCCATTTTAAGTTCAAAAACTCTAATGACCACCTTGATTACCCCCAAAAACTCCCAATTTCGTTTAACACGTTCGATACCCCCGCTTTCACCCCAAATCAAAACCCCAAATTTCGATACTCCAAGTTCAAAATTCCTTTACCTCCAAGTCCGAAAAATTCCAGTTCGAATTCGATGAATTTTAATTTCCCCAATTTCTTCTCAAAGTTCGATACTCCCCAAGGAACAAAAATTTAAGTTCAATCCCCAATTTCAAAAAGTTCGAATCCCCAAAGTTCGATCCCCCAAAATTCTTTTTTAATTTATCCCCCCCCTTTTCCAAGTTCGATACTCTAAGTCGAACTCTAATTTTGAAAAACCCCGTAATCCCGTTCGATACTCTCAGTGGGAAACCCCTTAAGTTCAAACTCTCAAGGTTTCCCCTTTTCCCCCAATTAATTTTTCAAGTTCTTACATTTCGATATCCCAATTTTGATACACTCCAATTTCAATTCGACTTTTAATTCTTAAAAACACGTTCGATATTTCCAAGTTTTTTAAATTAAAAATTTTCCCCCCTTCAAAAAGGTCCCCCAACCCAACCCCCTTTTTTCCCCCTTCGATACCTCCAAGTTCGAACCCCAATTTTCCCCCCAAGGGATATCTCCAAGTTGATACCTCCAAGTCGATTTTCCCAATTGTACACTCCAAGTCCGATAATCCCCTATTTTGATCCCACTCAATGTTTTTTCCCCGCCCCATTTAACCCCTTAATTTTTAAACTCCATTCGTTACCCCAACCCCCAAAAAATTTTTTAACCCCCCAATTGTAACCCAACAAGTTCGATCCCCCCCAATTCCAACCCCCAATTCAATTAAAGGAAAAAGGTTTCCTTTTTTCCTTTGGGTTTTTTTGTTATTTCCCAAAACCGTTCGTACTTTCCAAGTTCGATACTCTCCAATTTCGAAAATTCCCAATTCAATTTCCCCCAATTTCGAAGTTCGATATCTCCAAGTTCTCACTAATTCAAGTTCGATACCCCCTAAGTTCGATCTCCCCCAAGTTCGATACCTCCAAGTTTTCGATACTCCCAAATTGTACCCCCAAGGGAAGTCGAACTCTCCAATTTACCCCCTTTTCAATTTATACTCCCCAATTTCGATACCTCCAAGTTCGAATTTCAATTCAAAATTGTTTTCAAAATCCAAATTCAATTGACCCCCTCCAAGTCGAAACCCAAGTTCCGGTTAACTCTAATTCGAACCCCCAATTTTAATTTTTCCTTTTTTTTTCCCCTTCCAAGCTTCAAAAGTTCGATACTCTCCAATTCGATACACTCAAGTTCGAAGTTGATACTCCCAATTGTCCAGTTCATACTCCCCAAGTTTTTAAAATTTCGTATTCCCCAAGTTGATATTTCCCAGTTCAAATTCTAAGTTCGAACCTCAAGGTTAAACCCCAATTGTTTCCCCCCCAACCCAAAATTCTTTTTTACCCCCCTTTTAAAAAAAAAACTCCATTTTCCAAACCCCAACGGTTTAAACCCCAAGTTCAAATTCAATTCATCCTTCCAACGGAATTTCCAACAAATTCTTTCCTTCCCAAAGGTTTCATACCCTTTCCCCTTCCAAGTTCGATTTAATAATTCAAGTTCGATCCTCCCCAAGTTCGTTTCCCCAAGTTCGATACTCCCCAAATTCAACCAAGTTCGTTTTACTCCCAAGTTCAAATAATTAAAAATTTTTCCCCCCGTTCTATCTTCAAGTTCGATACTCTTAAGTTCGATACTTCCAATTTTAAAATTTTTTTTAAAACCCCAAGTCGATAAAAATTTAATTTTGAAAAACCCCCAAGTCCGTAATCCCTTTTCGTACTCTAAGTCGACACTCAATTTGAAATTCCAATTTCGTTCCCAATCCCAATTCCCCCCCCCCCCCTTTTTTTAAAACGATACCCCCAAAGTTTCGATACCTCAAGTTAATCTAACCCCAATTCATCCCTTCCAAAGTTCGATCCCTCCAAATACTCCAAAAAAAACCGTACTCCAGTCAAATTTTTTAAGTTCAAAACCCCTTTTTTCCCCAGCGTACCCCCAAATTGACCCCCCCAAATTCGATACCCTCCAAGTTCGAACCCCCAATTTAACCCTTCATCCTAAAAATTTTCAAGTTCAAATTTTTTAATTTCCCCCCCAAGTCGAAAAAATTCAAGTTCGATATTTCCCAATTTGATACCCCCCAATTAATTTCCCCCGAATTCCCAATTAATCATAAATCCAAAAAACCCCAACGATAACCCAATAATTTCGATACTCCTAATCGACTCTAAGTTCGAACCCCCCAAGTTCAAGTTCGATACTCTAATTTTCGAAACCTCCAATTTCGAATTTCGATATCTCCAAGTTCGATCACTCCAAGTTCAAAGTTCGATACTTCAAGTCGTACTCTCCAAGTTCGAAAACCTCCAAGTTTTTGAAAATTCCAATTTCGATACCCCAGTTGGGTTCGATACCCCTTCTTTTAAAAACGTTCGTTCCCCAAGTTCGTTTACCTCCAAGGTACCTCCAAGTTCGAAAAGTTCGATACTCCCCAAAAGTTCGATTCTCCGTCGATCTCCCAAGTTCGATCCCTTCCAAGTTAAATTTTAAAAATTTTTTAAAACCCCAATTCAACAAAGTTCGAATTCAAAACGTTACCTCAATTTCCCCAAAAAGTTCGATTTTCCCCAATTTCGTTTAATCCAAGTTCGAATTTCGATCCCTTTTTCCCAAAATTCCCAATCGATACTCCAAGTTTGATACACCCCAAGCGAATTTCGTAACTCAAGTTTACCTCCATTTCCCCCGGTTCGAACTTTTTAAGTTCGAAACTCCAAGTTCGTTCTCCAGTTCGATACTTTTAAGTTCGAAACTCCTTTCGATATTCCCCCAATTTCGAACTCCCAAGTTGTTTCCCCCAATTCGTATCCCTTTTTAACCCTCCAAGTTCAACCCCCAGTCGATACCCCCTTTTTAACCCCCCGAAAACTCAAGTTCGTTATCAAAATTCGATACTCTCCAAGGATACCCCCAAATTTCGAATTCATACTCCCAATTTTTTTTCCCCCGTTCGATACTCTCCAATTCGAACCCCCCCAAAATTTCGTACCCCCAAAGTTCGATACTCTCAGTCAATTTTTAAAAATTCAAGTTGTACCCCACGTTCGATACTCTCCAAGTTCGATACACTCCAAGTTCGAAGTTCGATACTTCCAATTTCGTTTAAAACACGTTCGTTTTACTCTCCCAAGTCGATACACTCCAATTTCGATTTGATGCTCCCCAAGTCGATACTCCCCAAGTTCGATACTCCCCAAATTTGGGATACCTCAAGCTCGATACCCGCCCCGGTCTATCCGATAGAAGTCGGAGTCACAAAGACGAAATTAGGGTTTGGTCCCATACTTGGGCATCCCCTTCCTTCCTAGCTGGCTTAGAACTATAAAAAAAAGTATATAGAGCGAAATTTATTCTCAAAAAAAAATGTCAATCATCCCAAAACGGGGTTTTATGGGTTTTAGGCCCGACAACCTTGAAATCAACGAAGAAGTTTAAAAAACACACAATAATTAGTTAAGCACCGAGTTTTTTAAAACCAACCCCAGTAATCTTATTGGTTTTTCGGGTATTAGAAGTAAACAAAAATTAAAATCAATATTTACCTTTCTACATGTAAAAGAAAATTTTTAACGTGAAATTTAGTTTTTGTTAAATCCAGTAATTGGGTTTTTGCGATTTGAATTAAAAGGGAACATTGAGCAGTTTAGTGTTAAATTTTTTTTTAGTGAAAAAAGTTCAATTATTTTTACATTAATTCTATAAATTCTATAATATTCCCCCTTCCAAACTTTTCCCCCGAAATTAAAACCAATATATGGACATGAATGTATATAGTTTAGTCAGTTATAAATACTCGCTCATTTAAAAATGCGTTTTATTGAGATCCAATTTTGTCAGCCAAGCTTAGCCTCCTTCGCCCCATTCAAAAAAATGTTTTTTTGGTTGTTTTTTTCGGGAAGAATCCACGTTATCATCTTCGATCTACAAAATTTTTTCAAGTTAATAATAAAAAGTAAATAACAATCAGATAGCTCCTCGAGCAAGTTTTTCTCTCCACATTCCCCCACACACAATCTTAATTCGATATCATATCTTTTTAAAACACCACCAATACTTAATCAAGAACATTTAACATTTTTGGGGTTCCCACACAGCCGTAATCTAAATAAGTTTCAAATCATGACCCCCAAAGGGAACTTTGTACAAACGCGATACTAATTTTTTTACTGTCGGGCTTTAATAGAGAAAGGGGAACGATACGGATGTTTTGTTAAATTTTGCCAAATTTTTTAGATAAATGCAAGTTTATTATGACTGGTGCTCTTTGAAAAAAGGGGACTATTTGATTTTTGGGAAACATCTAAGGGCCAAAAGCAAGAAGTAACAAGTAAAAATAGTATTTGTTATTTGTATACAATCACAAATCAAACTTTCATTACTTTTTCCATTCTTTTTTTCTATTTTTCCAATCGTAAAAATTTTCTTATTTTTAAACGAAATTTTGTATAAATGTAAATAATTTAATTTTTTTTTCTTTTTAAAAGGCAACCTTAATGTTAAGGCAGAGCTTTTTTTTATAAAATAAATTTTGTATTTAAAATTTTCCCTTTTTTTTGTTGGAAAAATTATAAATATTACGTTTTAGCGATTTTGTGATTGTGTGCCCACATACGCCGACAGAACGAGTAGTCAACGTAAAGCGTGAGACTTGTTTCGTGAGGTCAAGAGGTTCGAGTTCCCGCCACGGCAATTGACTAAAATATTTTTGGATGAGCGTAGCGAGGTAGCGAGCGAAGGAAGATTCCATTCACACATTGGAGAAAAAATCCGGAATGTTTTTTTTTTTTCTTTTTTCTTTTTTTCTTTTTTCTTTTTTTCTGTATTTTGTCGCTTTTAACAAATTCCGGTTTTAAAAACCGATCTCCGTTTGCGATGAAATTTTGTAGGCCTAAAATTTTTGAACAAGAACCCCATTTTTTGGCGCAATCGAAAAATTTTTTCTCATAAAAATCGCAATTTTTCGATTTTTTTCGTTTTTTTAAAAAATTTATTCGATTTAATCCACTGCTTAATTCGTTTGTAATGATTTTCTCACAGAACCTTAATTTTATGAATGAATTTTCGTGTAAAAATTTGAGCGTAAAAATAATTATTCTCAGAAAATTGAAATTTTACGTTTTTTTTAATTTTCTTCTGCTTATAATACTGTTTTATCCGTTTATAATGTTTTTTTTCACAAAACCCAATTTTTAAGAATTAATATTTTTGTGAAAAATTTTGTGCGCAATCAAATAATTATTTTATGAAAATTTTCAATTCCCGTTTTTTTCCTTTTTTAAAATTGCGTTTAATTAAAAAAAAAAAAAAAAAAATTTTTTAATTTGTTTTTAATTTTAAAAAAAATACAAAGTTCTTTTTTTTCCAGAAAAAACAGAAAATCCCAAAAACAAGGCAGCTCAATCCCCAATTTACGCTCACCAACAACCGGGGGACTTAAGGTTTTTTCCTAGTTTTAAAGTTTTCTTTAGCTTTCATGTGAATTCTAGGAATTGCTTAAACTTTCTTTTACAACTACCTTTATTCCAAATACAATTTAGTCCCTGAGGGGCATGCGATTTTCTTGGGAGGTTTCCGGGTGGAATCCCAAAATTCAAATTTTAAATTTATAAAACATTGAAAACTAAAGCTATGACTTTAGATGCCAATGTGTGTACAAGCTTGTTTCTGCTTTTAAAAAATTTTAATAGGGGGTCGGGCATAGAAATATTAAAATTTTTAGGAAGGCTAGCCACAAACCATTTTTTCCATTCTTCAAAAAATTTTTGTATCATTCTTGCGAAAAACATTTTGGGAAAATTTTACGGGGAAAGATTTATATTTTGTTAACTTCTAACGATAAGTCACGAAAAACCATTTTTGAGAAGTAATTTAGAAGGCATTTGGCCCTCCAAAAAACCCCATGCGCAGAGGTTTGTTTGTAAAATGGAACACAAAGACGCGCGGGGGGAAAGTTTACTCATTTTGAACGTGATGGAAAACCCAACAAGGCCTCCCATTGACAGAGATTGGTTGACTTTGCCCTTCGGGAAAGATGATACAGAATGTTTTTTTTTGGGCCTCAAGACAAGGATAGGAGCATTTTTATCAAAAAAAATTGAAACCGGCGCCTCCCCCAAAATCTTAACATGGTTTCTTTTTGGGAATTATGTTAATTATATTATGTTAACGTTCTATAACGATTTGTCACGTTTAATACATTCTTGAGAAGTAATGTAAGGACATTCTAATTTTCCTAGTAAAATTTAATTTTGAATCTCTTGGGAAACCTGCCTAGGGGGCAGGGTGTCTTCTGGACCCAAAATATAGGAGGGTTATATTTTGAGAAATTGTAAAAGGAAAAAAGTCTGGGGCCCTTTTAAGAGGACCCCAATCCTTGCATTCACTTTAACGACTGAACGAAACCCTAGTTTTCCGGTCTGACGGATTTAAACCCCGGAAAACCTCCCGTATCCGAGTCCGCGAGAACCCCGACCCAGCACTGTCGGTTATAAAAATTGTGTTAAAAAAAGGTACACATTTTTGTGATGGCCACATGTTCCTTACAACGGCTTTCGAAACATACATGGAGGAACCCGTTTTTTCGAGACATTTAATACTTTTAAAATGCCAAATTTTTACCCCGTCCATGGCATTTGGTACTTCCTACTATCTGAGGGGGGGAAAAGCCCCCCCCTCCCCCCCCCAAAAATTTGGGGAGGCGTAGACGACACAATAAGATACAGCCTTACGAGCTGTTGTTGTTTGTGTCTTTTAGACCAAGGATATTTACCATTATTTTTTCACAAAGCCCCCATCCCCCCCCCAAAAAAATTTATTGCCAAAAGTTAAATCTTTTTTCTGTTGGTTTAGGGGTTTTTTTTTAAAATCGGGGCGCACTTCGTTTTTTTACGATTTTAAATAAAAATTTTATTTAAAATCGGTTTAGGATGGGCCTAAAAATCGAAAATATGTTACAATATGTTGCGATAAGGGGGGAATGTGGGGGAGTTAAAACCTTTACGGCACGGAAATTAATGTTAACTTTCTCAAAATTATCTTTTAAAAAAATTTCCCTGTTTTTTAAAATAATTTTTAATCTTTTTTTTTTGGGCAAAAAAATTTAAAATTTTTTAATTTTTTAAGATTGAAATTCAAATTTGCGGTGACAAATTTCGGTGTCAAAATTTCAAAAAATTGTTTTTTCTTTTTGGTTACATTTAAATTTTTTAAATTTTATCTCAACTCATCTCTAGTTATGAAAAACCAAAATTCGGGAATTTAAAAAAAAAAACCCCTTTTTTTCATTTTTTTAAAAATGCTATTTTTTTTATCCCTAAAATCTGTCAGCATTTAAACTTTGGGGTAAAACTGAGATGAAGGGAAAATCTGATTTCTGTAGAAAGGGGTTTATTTGATGCTATCCACCATGCGTTTTAAATACAAAATCAGCAAGTTGCGGGCAAAATGGTACACCGACTGAAAGAGTTTT
>JAMZAV010012928.1:0-17141 GCA_024449915.1 Sweltsa coloradensis | reverse complement strand
AAAAATATACACATTCAAAACAAAAGTGTGGTCGATATTGTTGCGTAGCCACTCTTCTAGCATGCTTCTAGCTCTCGCTTCAACAGCTGCTCGTAAGACGTGGGATTGACGTAGTTCTGACTATCGACGCTAGGTCGCTGCACCGTACGGTACCCCTGCAATGTGACGCGCAGGCAGCCCGCTGTACACCACACAAGCTCATTACTACATAAATTAATCGCTCCAGCCTAAAGTATGAGACATTAAAGGCAAAGTTTAACGACCAGGAATCAAGAAGGTTTATTTATATTACTGTCAAGGCTCAAAGCTGTATATGTATCTTAAATAGGTTCCGAGCTAGAGCCATTAATAAAATGTAGGTGCACTTTTCTTTTTTTTATGCAAGTTTCATTTTATCCGTTCCACAAATTACCATAAACGTACAAATCAATATTGATAATCACCAAAATGATTTCATGGTGACTATAACTGGGAGATATATTAATCAATATTTATTAAAATTATTTATTGTTGTTATTGCTTGTAGCTAAAAAAGATAAAAGTCCAAGTTTATTCGATGATTAACATACTATTTTAAAAGTCAGCTCACAGAACCTAGCTTTATGGCATCTAGAAATAGCTCATTGTAAAACTGAACAGAATTGTCGTTAAATTAATAAATTAATAAATTATTCGGGATGACACCGGTTCGATACCAACCACCGGCAATAATAATGACTGACTACAGTTCACAGCCAAAACACACTCCACTGAATATATTATTTTTTGTTTTTTGTTACTACTACTATTTTTACTAATTTTTAAGATATGGTGTAACCTCGAGAATTTTCTGCTCTTTCTCGTGAACCAAATATTTTGTGTATAAAACATATAATTTTTTTAAATTTTAAAAGTTTGTTTTGAATTACAGAAAACGTGTATTCAAATTTTTAAAAGTAACAAAACAAAATTATATGTTTACACAAAAAATATTTATTTCACAAGAAAGAGCAGAAAATTATCGAGGTAATGGCATTTCTTAAAAGACTGTATTTCGATTGATTAATAACCAGAAAAAATAAACCATGGAATGTGTTTTGGGTGTAGAACGGGCACTCAACCAACAACCAGCATCACTTGAATGCAAGCGGAGATTCCCTTGCAACAGACAGCCTCAGCATAATTGGATGAGCGAAGCGAAGACTTCAATAATTTCACTGACCCCCAAAAATTTAGCTTGGGTGTTTTTTTTTTGTTTGTTTGTTTTTCTGTCTGTTTGTTAACTCTCTACCAGGCAAACGGCATATCCGATCTTGATGAAAATTGGAGGGACCTTCGAAATCTCTGAACTTAGAGGTGTATTGTTTTTGGGTACAATCGAAGAAATATTTCTCATGATTATCGTACTTTTACGCGTTTTTTTCGATTTTTAGTGCGATATTTCGTGACTTTTTGGGTCGATTCTGACCAAACGGGTGGGTTACAACGTTCATATTATACATGGACATTAAGGTTATGGTGATGTAGTACCTTTTGAAAGAAAAAGTTGAAAAAATTAGCCGGAATTCATAGAAATAAAGCTTTAAATATAAGTTTTTTTGATTTGTATGCGATATTTTCGTGCCATTTGGGCCAATTCTGACCAAACGGGTGGGGCTAAAACGTTCATATTATACATGGACATTAAGGTTATGGTGATAAAGTACCTTTTGAAAGAAAAAGTTGACAAAGTTACCCAGAATCCATAGAAATAAAGCTTTTAATATAAGTTTTTAACGGTAAATAATAACAAATTGACAAGTAACAATAGAAACTTGACAACAATCACCTACAATGCGTGGGAAGCAAAACAAAGCAACAAAGCACTCGCAAAAGTAAAGATATCCCACGCAGACTAAAAACTTTAAAAAAAAAGCTCATCCATCAACGCGGCGGGACTTGAGCGTTTTCCTAGTATAATCAAAGAACAAGATGACCGCGCAATTAACCTACACTGTACCAAGTACGTCACGATCTTCAACATGCAACATGCAAGATTACTGTTACTGCCATAGTAAGTCACAGTAAATCACCCGAGATTATTAGGCAGACAGATTACTATAGGCACTGGTGTTTATATACGGGAAGAAAACGAGACGACATGCACTCTGGTGGTTAGGGCTGGAACTATTTTCGTGAGGATTTTGGAAACGACACGAACTGCCATCTATGTTTAACTTTTTTTTACCAATAAGGGGACACAGATAATGTATACAACACCCCCACCAAGAAGACGATGAAAGCTACAACCATAATATTATTACCAAAACCACCGATCTCTATTTCGCTTGGGGGGGGGGCGCGGATAGAGATGCATACCTGCCAACGTTGAAAGTGAAGCGGACCAGGTTGGACTAATTTAGGGGGTTTTTTCTTACATTGCACTTTATATATATAAAAAAAACACGATTACTATTCTGTGGAAAGATTTCGCGCATTAAAAGTCGTTTTGTGCACTTAAGCGCAACGCACTTAGGCATTTTTTTGCCATAAATATTTAAATTAGCACCTCCAACATGGCCGATATTAGCATCTCCAACATGGCCACGAAATATGAAATAACATTTGGTACTCCATGAGGGCCTATAAATCCGTCCATAGTCGGTTCAAGGCTACAGTACAGCATGCGCAATCCACGTAGAGATCCGGTGACCAAAATAAAGAAAATGTGCCAAGCAGGTCTTTAACACGGTATTCCGTGACATTATTAAAAATTTAATTTTTTGTGGGAAGAATGCCAGGGTGCAATTCATGCCCCTCCTCACTGCTTCAGGTGTCTAACTAGGTATGTTGCGGATAGGACAATTGTGAAGGGATGTCCGAGGGTTGTTAGGGGACTCAATCCCTTGCATTCGCATTGACCGGGAAAACCTCATAAAAACCTTCAGTCAGGATTGTCGGTCTCGACGGGATTTGAACCCGGACCTCCCGAATCAGAGTCACGCTCGAGCCAACACTGTCGGTTTGTGACCTTATTATTGTTACTGCCACAGTAAACCTACAACAATCACATGAAAAATATCTAAATAAAAGTAGCCGATAGTGTTGGCTCAAGAGGAAGGTGCGAGATTTTGATCCTGGAGGTATCAGATTCGAGTCCCTGCCCGGCAACCCTAACTGAAAGTTTTCGATGCAAATTCAAGCGACAGGGTTCCCACCGACCTGGAAACCTGGAAAAGTCATGGGAAATTGAAAAAAATGGGTCAAATGTCAGGGAATTGAGGAAAAAATTAAAAACATGGAATAGTCAGAGAAAATGGGATTTATTTAAATCTAGGCTTATTCGGTTCAGTAAAAAAATTGTATTTTCAAACCCAAATTTTTGAAAAAGATTTCCCGACTCCAAAGTCAGAAAAAATCAATCATGCAGAACGGTAAATAACTCCCCGTTATAGCTTAGAATTTTAGAGCGAATCTAGGGGGTGCTGCGTTCGTCTAAGCTACTTTTGGCGTGTATCACCCCGTGGAATTAAGCAAAACTAGACCTAGAAAACCTGGAAAAGTCAGGGAAATTGATTCTAAATAAAAAGTGGGAACCCTTAAGGAGATAATCCTCGGTCATTCCCCTGACAATAATTGTACAAATTCTAAAAAAATAAAAAAAGTAAAATATCTAGTGAAACTCCTGAAGAACACCCGGCCTGGCAGGATCCCCACGAGAAATTGAAGGCCATTGTAGTGCGAGTTAATGACGTGTAGTGTGTTGAATGCACGGTGGTATGAGTGTGTATGATGAATGTCATTTAGAAAAGTTTTTTTTTTACAAATCACACCGTTTTACAGACGAATGCGTTCACTACGGTAGGCCAACCCATATAAAACTACCACTCCATTATCCAATTGCTTGTTGATGTCCTTGATACAAGTCTGAAAAGTGAAAACCTGGACTATGTTAGGGATTCGGGGATATAAATAAATCTAGAAAAGTCAGGGGAAATAGTTTACAGTTGTATTATGGAACTTCGCACCCCACGAAGTCTGCCTATCAACCGCATGTCTTCAGCCATGAGTGTGACTCGGTGCGCATGGAGAGCCAACAAGTACGAGTCCTCCATCATCTGGGTAAGGTAGGTCTCGGCCGCTTCTTGCAACGCTTGCAGTGCTGTTCTTTGAATCCTGGCAAATATGAAAATATTGTTAGGCAACAACAAACAAACATGGAACCAAATTAAGTGTAAATATGGGAAAATACAAATTGAAAGTTTAATAACATTATTTAAGAGACCTCTAAAAGGCCTACACTCCTATTTCATAAAGCTTGCAAATTATATTTATTTTATTATATGCCTGTTCTTTAACGTCTCTCCAATTCAGTTATAAAAACTGATTTACAAAGTAGGACAACAAAATAAAATAAATTACATGACATTTTTTATTGCTTGGGCTTTTTTGTCGTGGTGGTTTACATGATACGATATGTCGACGTTTCAAAGATCATGTTGCCTTATTCATCAGGACTTGAAAAATGGAATGCCAGGTTTTAGAAATTGACTCTTGTTTCTTGTTCTCCCCATTGCAACAGAACAGCCCAATCAATAGAAATTGTCATCAGCAGGTCGCAAGACACCTACAAGTTTTATTTAAAAACAAAATTCAAACATAACAATATTTAAACTAAAGTTTAAATATTTAAAGTTTGGAATAGTAATATTACAACAACAATGTATGGTATAATAATATCTAGGGCAACGGTCGTCGCCCGAAGCCAAGCGCATGCGACTGATTAGGCGACGATACAGGTTTGGTTATGTGTAGTGAGTTTTGTTAATATGTAGATAGCTCATTTTTAGTGGCCACCATCCGCAATAAGAGTCCCAAAAGGACGAAACGCGTTGTGGATTAAGGTAACAACTTTAAATTAGCTGCAGTTGTCATCAGCAGGTGAAAAGTTTTGTCAACCCCAGTCCTTCAGGCTGGGCTTTGTTTTCTATGCTTTCCCAACCTGTCAACCCTTCTCCAATCTAAGCTTTTAGTTTTATTTGATCCCGCCATTCATCTCTTGGACGGCAGACTCTTCTTACTCTCTCCCAAAACTAAATTTAAAATTTGTCTTATTTATGAACTTATTTTATTTAAAAACATGCTACATTGGTTGACATTTCCAAGGAATTGTCCTAATCAAGAAGAATAATAAGTTGTGCACCTCTGGTCCAGTAGTTAGGGCTACGTAACAGCCACCTCCCACACAAAGCCTTTGCTCGACATGCTCAAACTTCTGATATGATTTTGTATTGCATGCCCACCTTTGAATGTTACGCGGACTTACGCAGGTACGCCTCACCACTGCACTAGTTGATTATGGTACCGGTACTCCTACTTCATCTAGGACTACGTATTCCTGTTAAATTGATATATTTATTCCAATACAGATTCCCAACCATGTTGCAGGTAGTAAGAATTAAAGGTTAGTAGCCCCGTAAGACTGAATGACATATGCCTAGGCTATAGGCCCTACCTACCTGAAATCTAATAAGATATCCCTGCGTCCTGTAGATCTGCAGATTTCTTCAATAGCTTCCCTTACCACCCTGCTAAATGGCAATTTCGGGATCAGTAAATT
Organism: Sweltsa coloradensis; assembly: GCA_024449915.1. Classification (NCBI taxonomy): domain Eukaryota; kingdom Metazoa; phylum Arthropoda; class Insecta; order Plecoptera; family Chloroperlidae; genus Sweltsa; species Sweltsa coloradensis. Next base: position 11,563 of record JAMZAV010012928.1, on the reverse strand, counting down.
GGTGGATGACTGATATTTTCGGATTTCCTTCAGAGCCTTTGCACCAGGCTGGTACCGCTTGGGCTTTCGAACACTTGAAGACTGCGACTTCGTTGCCTGTGTGATTGAAATAAATTCACAGCTACCTAAGTATGCCAGTGCAACACCAAGCCCTAATGTAGGGTTAAAGTTAAAGTCCTACTTAGGTAGGATTGCCAGGTGTCCCATATTACACAGGAAATCCCCTAGCCCTCTCAGTCACGAATTAAATTGGTCCTAATTAAGTCATTTTTAGCAACTAATTCATTTTCCTAATTTTTTTCTGAGTATTTTGATATTTTTCAATATTTTTTAGGACCATTTTTAAGGAATTTGGGCCAAATTTTGGATTTGAAATTAAAGCTACAATTTAAGTTCAAATTTAAATTTGAAGCGCATTTCTAAAAGAAGATTTTTTCTGAATTTTTGGTATATTTTAGATTTTGATTATCTCAAAAAACAGCAATACTACAATGATATTACATTTCCGGGCAAAACCAAAATTTTCACATTTTTAGCAATTTTTGCGGATGTATATTTTCAATCTTCTCTAATAAAGGTACAATTCATCCCATTGAAATGGGGATTTTTTAAATTTCATTTAAAATTCACCAAAAAAAAATTTAAAAAATGTGGTCAAACCGAAAAACTTATCATTTACCCGGATTTAAATTCGGAATTTCATGCCCATGATCATGGACGCCAAGACTGAGAGGGCTAGTTATAAAGGGTGTTTCCCGTGGGATCAGAATACGAAAAGAATGAGAAACAACTGAAAGTAAGGTCAAGGTCAATGTAAAGCCTATATTATTAGGTTGTCTCCAATGACAGGAGACAATTGCTTGCTAGACAGTAAAACACCTGTTTCTTTGGGTAAAATTACTGTTTTTATAAATCCATCCCTTAATCATTCTTTTGCCTGGTCACAAGAGAAACAACCTTAAAAGTATTAAATTTTAATTGTCTTTCAATTTGTAGGGAAATTATTTATGTGATTTTGAAGGTTAGATTAATTTAGATAGGCCTAAAAGTATTTAAACCCAAATGTGATTTTTTTAAACCCAAGGCTGTGGTTTTAATATAAACCTAAAAATTGCTACAAATGGTCACAAGAGAAACGCTGGACAGACTCATAAATGAACATAAAAAAGCAGTAGAAAAAGGAACAATTTGCTCGCGACTCAAAGACCGTAGTATGAATGCAACCAACCAATAAAATGGGACGAATCCAAAATTTTATTTAAGACGATAACCCCAGAACGCGCAAAATTAAAGAAACAGCAGCAATGCTCTGTGCATTCGACAGTATCAGCCAACCAAGTCTAACACAAGCTGGAGACCTCTGGTGGTAGATTAGACTTACGTATCCAGAGCTTGCCTTAGCCCATCCACCCCCAAGCCAAACCCAAAACACTTTGGACCTCAGTGTGTCTGGCGTGGCCGGACGAAGATGAAGGGACCCTCGTCGAAAATTCGCCGAGTACGGGAAATAAATAGTGACTTTGGTAAGTGAGAAATACTCAATAAATAATTGGGCTTTTGGGTAGCCTACTTGTTCATTATAGGGACTCCACCCAAAAAGGAAAGTAGGTAAGTGTGGTTGCGGGGAGGGGCAACCGGGGGGGGCCCCACTGCACTTCATGCCTCACCCCCCAAACCCACTAACCTATTTTCTTTTCCGGGGGAGTCCCTATCATGAACAAGTACCCAATATTGTACTAATCGCACAGTCAGGTCTGACATATTGAATTTAAAATAGAAACGTTAAAGGTATTGTAGGCCGAAGCCCCAGGGTTTTTTGTTAATAAGACCTACAAAGCCTTTAGCCTAACTTACCTAGGGCTGTTTCTATTTTTGGCAAAACTCCTTTTCGGTTGAAAGTCCTTTATTTATTAAAATAGAAACTTTAGGCCTAAGGATTGTAGGTTTTTTGTTAATAAAACAGCAACAATCGTAGGGTACCCTAGCGCACGGGTACCCTAGGATTGTTGCTGGAGTCCAACATCCACCCCTAGCCTACAAAAAGAGATTCTGTCACAAAAGAGAAAACGAGGCCTAGCCCTAGGGCATATGATTTAACTCTTGTAATAGCAAACGTTATGTGTGGCTCGTCTATCGCACGGTAGCCTAGGGCCTAGGCCTAGCCTAGGGGCGGCAGAGGCTAGGGCCTAGGCCTTTTATGTCAAAATGAGGCCTAGGCCTAGCCCCCTAGCCTAGGTAAAGAGGCCTGGGCTACGCCACGTCAGCATATTTACCGAAATCCTTGACTCATTAGGAGAACTTCGTTGTGATTGCGAGGGAGATAAATGTCCTGCTAGGCCAAGCACTAGGGCTAGTAGGCCTAGAGAGAGGACTAACGGCTTTAGGTGTGCTCGTTACAAATTTTAGTTCTGGTTGATTTGCTGGCCTGTTGGTGGGTGATGTCTTTCTTCGAACCATTTTTCAATCGACCACCATGAAAGCTTGCGGCGAAAAGAAAATATACGTACTTCAGAGACAAAACGCACAAATTCAGACACAACGAAATTAACAAACAACAGACAGTTGTGTTGTACTGTTTTGTCAGGGTCTCCTAGATTTCCGCTAGGCTTCGGTGCCGCGCACACCGCCTGCTCGAATGGGATGGACTTGGGTTCATCCCATTCGAGCAGGCGGTGGTCGCGCTCAAGCCGATTCTCAAGACCTCCGCTAGGAGTAGATACAGGGGACCTTGCTGTTTTGTACTGTACAGTTTAGAAATCAGGGTGCGAATTGACCGGGGGGGGGGGGGGGGCTCTGGTAATTTCATCCATGGCTCTGTTTTACTGAAAGGTATCCCTGCCGGGGATGGCTAAATCCCCACCTCTGGATTCCCATCTCATCTCATCTCATATCAAGTGACTTTATCTCGTAATGTTGATAAACTAGGAAAACGCTAAAGTCCCGCCGCGTTGATGGATGAGCTTTTTGTAAGTTTTGAGTTTGCGTGGGATATCTTTACTTTTGCATGTGTTTTGCTTTGCTGCCTATGCATTGTAGGTGGTGATTGTTGTCAATTTTCTATTGTTACTTGTCAAATGTTATTATTTACCGTAAAAAAAATTGTATTTAAAGCTTTATTTCTATGGATTCTGGCTATTTTTTTCAACTTTTTCTTTCAAAAGGTACTACAATTTTCATCAAGATCGCTTTAGCCGTTAGCCCGGAATCGTGCTAACAAACAGACAAAAATACAAAAAAAAAAAAAAACATTGGAGCTAAATTTTTTGGGGGGTCAGTGAAATTGAAGTCTTCGCTTCGCTCATCCAATAATGCGTCAATTTATACACATATTTCTTTCAAAATAATACCTCAGATCGCTTCTAATGCCATCTCGAGGGCAATAATACCCCAAAATGTTTCCTCAGATCGCTTCTAAGGCCATCTCGAGGGCAATAATACCCCCCAAAAAATTTGCCTCCGGCGGCTGGGGCTTCGCCCCAGACCCCTAGCAGTTCACACAGATACTAGACTGGGCCATCCCCCCCTCTGCCAAGCCATCAATTCGCACCCTGGTTTAGATGACTCGGGGACGACTTCAGCCACCTCACCTCGGTATTACGACGTAGCTGCCTCCACAGCTGGGTTGCTAGGCGGGACTAGAGGCAACTACACTCATCTGATGTCATGAGAGTGACGGGGTGGGGGGTACTTACAGTCATCAAAACTATCTCTACGAAAGAGACTAGTGATAAGGAATTTTGAGAATTTTTCGATCTGAAAAATTATATTATATTGAGGCTACTTAGAGGTCCTCCTCAGCTTTCTTCCCTACAAATGACATGTTGGTAATGAATGGAGAATGAATAACAAGTTTTTCAAAGAACTAGTAGTTCTTAATATTTGTCCATAGTTTTTGTGCATAAAAATTCAAAATACGCGAATTACAAAAAAAGATTAACTTTGAAGCAGGGACTACGCTAATGGGTGGCGAGGGTGAAAACTGCCCCCCCACCCCACCCCAAACATAACATGTCAACTGAAGCTTTTATATATCATATATTTTTATTAATTATTTATCAACAACAAGATTAAGGTTTCTCGATTTCGATGGTCGGGAAACACTCCCGTAGGTGGAATTGTTGATATTCAATACTATCCAGAAATTAAAAAATCCATCCCGATCGGGGTACTAACCCGAGTCTCCCACTTTTCGGGTGGATGCCTTAGCCAACTAGACCACCGAGACGGTAACTATTTAACTTCTGTATTGTCTTTACATTATAGAACTTCAATGGATGGAACAATAAAGCATCGAAAAACTGTTGCTGTTGAATTGACCAAACAAACATATAAACTAGGAAAACGCTCAGTTGGACGCGTTGTTGAGCGAGCACCGGTACGTGCAACATGACCCGAGTACGACATTCCCATAAGTCCCACCACACAGTGTAGGCCTAACTGGATATTGACATTGTACACTATATACTATTCCAACATCTTTGCATTGTACTAATTCACGTCATGCCTTCTAAAGTGTAACTTTGTATCTTCACTGCCCCTCACTGCCTCCTTCATTTTCCGAATTATGATTACCAATAAGTCTTTAAGGTCTTGACCGATTTAGCTGAAAATTTGGAACATAGGAGAAAATGTTGTACTTATTGACCTTGCAAAATTTCATAACGATCGGAACATTTTTATTTTTTTATTTTTTTTATTTTATTTTTTATTTTTTATAACCAACGATCGGATTTTGTTCAAAAACTATACAGCAACCCGCCTAGGTGGTATGTACATGTGTAAAAAATTTCAGGTCGATCAGAGAAACGGTGCGACCTGTATCGAAGCAGTAACAGAAAAAAAAAACAAAAACAGACATTCGAGCCATAAGAGTCAAGTGGAGACGCTCGCTTCGCTCGCTCAATTATAATATCAGTACCTTACGCAGGTATGAGCGAGGGTATATTTCTCAATTTAGATGGTCGGGATGGATTTTTTAATTTCTGGATTGTTAAGCGAGCGAAGCGAGCGTTTCCATTTGACTCTGCCGGAAAAATTAGTCACTGGTTTTGTTTTTTTTGTTTTTTTTTTGTTTTTTGTTTGTTTGTATGTCTCGCGATAACGTTCGAACGGAGGCTCGGATCGAGTTGAAATTTTGACCATCCGCAAGCTTTGTTCTCGATTGAATGCCATTAGTTTTGTGGCAAAATCGTTCAAAAAGTTAAAAAGTTACATTAAAGTTAATCGAGAGTTTTTTTTTTAAACTTACCTTCGACAAAATCTGAGATAGCCAAATCATTTAGAATGTCCGTCCGGTCAAGAATATGTAAATTTTATTTTGATCCGATAAGTAGTGTAGATGGAAATTACATTATAACAAAAGTAACGTTGCCATGGCAACGAAAAGACGCGCGAAGTTTCTATCTAATACACTGCCACCTAGAAGTAATCAAAATACTTTCGAGAAAGCAGTCTATTATTGTCACCAAAGAGTTTAAATAGTTTTCCCAAGGAGTCAAGGTCCTCTAGATGGCGGTGGATTTTATCCACAAAGTAAAGGTTTTCACACACGGGTTTACCCAAATACCTTGGCAATAATAAATAATATTGGAAACGCAAACGCCATAAATTTTATGTGCAATGTGGGTCTAGCTATAGCACGTGCTCGCTTATCAACGCGTCCAACTGAGCGTTTCCTAGTATTAAATATCAAGATTTAGGTTGTATTCCACAAGTGTGATATAATATACTTAAATCTAAATAAACATATAGTGGGATAAGAAATAGTAGCAAATAATAATGAACAGTTCAGCCAAAAAATAAGTGTAGTATCCCGACTGCTTGCATATGATTGTGAGTGCATGGAGTTATTAAGCGAGCGAAGCGAGCGTTTCCATTTGACTCTGCCGGAAAAATTAGTCACTGGTTTTGTTTTGTTTTTTTTTTTGTTTGTTTTTTTTTTTGTTTGTTTGTTTGTATGTCTCGCCATAACGTTCGAACGGAGGCTCGGATCGAGTTGAAATTTTGACCATCCGCAAGCTTCGTTCTCGATTGAATGCCATTAGTTTTTGTGGCAAAATCGTTCAAAAAGTTAAAAAGTTACATTAAAGTTAAGCGAAAGTTTTTTTTTTCAAACTAACCGGCGACAAAATCTGAGATGGCCAAATCATTTAGAATGTCCGTCCGGTCACGGATATGTTAATTTTATTTTGATCCGATAATTAGTGTTGATAGAAATTACATTAAACAAAAGTAACGTTGCCATGGCAACGAAAAGACGCGCGAAGTTTCTAATGCACTGCCACCTAGAAGTAATCAAAATACTTTCGAGAAAGCAGTTTATTATTTGTCACCAAAGAGTTTAAATAGTTTTTTAAATGAGTCAAGGTCCTCTAGATGGCGGTGGATTTTATCCACAAAGTAAAGGTTTACACACTGGTTTACCCAAATACCTTGGCAATAATAAATAATATTGGAAACGCGAACGTCGTAAATTTTAAATTTAAAAAATGTGCAATGTGGGTCTACCTATAGCACGTGCTCGCTTATCAACGCGTCCAACAGAGCGTTTCCTAGTAAATAGTTCTGGTCATGGTGATTGTATCGTGTGAGAGTAAGTGTGTGTAGCGGTGTAAATGTGAGTGCGTATTTACATAAGTTGTTGTAAATTAATATTATCTGCCCGATGATGGAAGGCGATTCTGAAATAATATTAAATTAGATTTCCTAACAAGAATAGTGACAAACTGCAATTTAAACTACTAAATTATAAACAATCAATAAGCATCTCAATCAATCAATATCGAGCCCTATTTCCAACTAAGTCGGGTATGGGGTGGGAAGTTCCCACCACATTCTTGGCTCCCCGGGCTTATCGACGCTTCTCCCACATCATCTTTTTCTTCCTCTGCATCATCTACTTCACTTTCCTCCTCTTTACTGTCTTCTTCCTCAGGAACCTCCACCAGTTTTTGCCAAATTTTTCGTTCTTCTCAACATCTTTCCCGGTCAACCCTTTTCTTTCCCAATCTGTATTTTTTTTTTTCAAATCGATTGCTATAACTTCTTCCCATCTCAGTCTGGGCCTTCCTCTTTTTCTCTGCTTGTTTCCTGCGTCTTGTTCATACTGCATCTTCGGAATCATGTCCTTCTGCATCCTCTTCATGTGTCCAAACCACCTCAGCCTTTATTTCTATATTTATTTACCTCTAACAACAGGTATCAAAACCCACAAGTGTTAGTTATAACTAAAACTAAACAATTCCCCAAAAGTTTAAACTTTCTACTCCTAGTTCCTTCATTATCTTCCTTCTTCCCTTCTTTTTACACTCAATATAACATTTTAAACATTTTAAGGGTGTCTAAATTTTAAATAATTTATCTCTCAATTAGGAAAAGTGTGTTATTATCACTAGTACCAAACTTACTCTAGTAAACTATTGTTTGCAAGTGGTATAAAGTAATATTAATTGATACATACAATAAATAAAATAGCCTTTATTAACTAGTATTAATGTTATTTCTATTCGATTTTCAATGCCATAGTTTTGCATAGTTTTCCATCTAGTCCAGGAAAGGATGGTTTTCCATTTACTTTTTGTGTGGCATATTCTATCACAGCCATCACCTAAAACAATGGAAAATAAACAATTTAAAACAATATAAATTACTTTTATGCATTCAATGGCCAACATAATAATACTAGGAAAACGCTAAAGTCCCGCCGCGTTAATGGATGAGCTTTTTAAAGTTTTTAGTTTGCGTGGGATATCTTTACTTTTGCAAGTGCTTTGTTTGCTACCTCCGCATTGTAAGTGATTGTTTTTAAAATTTCTTTTGTTACCTGTCAATTGGTATTATTTACCGTAAAACTTATATTAAAAGCTTTATTTCTATGGATTCTGGCTAACTTTTTCAACTTTTTCTTTTAAAAGGTACTACATCACCATAACCTTAATGTCCATGTATAATATGAACGTTGAAGGCCCACCCGTTTGGTCAGAATTGGCCCAAATGGCACGAAAATATCGCACAAAAGTCAAAAAACTTATATTAAAAGCTTTATTTCTATAGATTCTGGCTAACTTTTTCAACTTTTTCTTTCAGAAAGCAATACATCACCATTACCTTAATGTCCATGTGAAATATGAACGTTGTAGCCTACCCGTTTGGTCAGAATCGGCCCAAATGTCTCGAAAATATCGCACTAAAAATCGAAAAAAATCGTAAAAGTGCGATATTCATGAGAAATATTTCTTCGATTGTACCCAAAAACGTGGCACGTCTAAGTTCAGAGATTTCGAAGGTCCCCTTCAATTTTCATCAAGATCGCATATGCCGTTTGCCCGGAATCGTGCGAACAAACAGACAAAAAAACAAACAAAAAAAAACAAAAAAAAACAACCGAGCTAAATTTTTTGGGGGGTCAGTGAAATTGAAGTCTTCGCTTCGCTCATCCAATAATGTTGGTTGTTCAATTTTGAAACATAAACTCAATTTGTTTTTAATGTTTATATAATACCAGAACTTGTTTCATTTATTCATTGCCACCAACAACAGAGCAAGTTCCTCAAGTGTGATGTAGGCTTTTACATTAAATTAATTAAATACTACAACACAAAAAAATAAAATTATACATACAAAAATCTAACAACATCTAAAGAGGTCAACTCAGGTGCACAAAAGAACATTATACTAAACGAAATGCAAATTAATAGAAAACTTTGTAGATTACAATGTTATACAACGTCAAGAACATTTGAAGAGAAACTTTTTAAAACATTGAAAATTTAGATGATTTATGTCGAGATCTGGATGGATGACATGACAACTAATTGGTCATAGGGGTTGGATCCGGTTAACAGGCGAATTACTAAAATGTCTAGTCTGCTTCATGGCAGATGGAAAGTCTGTAGGTTTCGTGTTTCTCTTGCAGGAACGTGAACATTATACTTGATCAAGAATCTGATAGTAAAAAATATTAGATCTCTCTGTTTGCTCCGATTTTCGAGTGATAAACAATTAAATTTGTGCATAGAGTTGGATAGTTGCAGCTATGATAATAAACATTGGTCTTGTAGCAGACATTATTCTCCGCAAGCGACAAAGGGTGACAACACACGAGGATCGTTTTCTATCGGGGCACACTTTGGCGATCCTCGTCACCCCTCTAAAAATACTTTAGCTATGAGATATGATTTCTTAAACCATGTTTTGTGCTAGATTCTTTCCTGGAAGTAGCCTACTATGGATCTTAACTCACCTCAAAGCCCGCCCTTCTTGCCAGTTCTTGCGAGTTGTCTGCTGTGAACACTGTACTGGTCAACTTCAACCCCATAGCCTTGCAGAATGGCACCCTAGCTTTCAGGATCTCCAACCTGGAATGAACAAGAATGTCTTGAAACATTACAACAAGACACAATAACTACCGATATTTTGTTACGAATAAAAGTATCTTGTATCTGAGTCATAGATACTTAAAAATAAAATATATCTAATGATAGAGGTAAAGGTAATAATTTTTAAATGTATCTAGGTATAAGACCAGTAATAGATACAAAAGATGTATATTGATATAGTATCTAGATACAAATACCTAGATACGGGTCGCCACTGCCAGCGGGCAGAATTCTAACCACGGTTGACCAGCTGTAAGAACATTACCAACGCCATGGTTAACTCGATAATTATTATTGAAATTATTAAAACTTTAACCACGCAAAACTTTCAAATTGCACCTGTGATATGTTTTACAATATTATCTCACATTCATTAAGTCTTCGATCTTTGGTTGGTTATCGCTCATTCGTCGATTGCGTCGGGGCCTACAGGGTTGGCTTGGTCGCTTTGATTTACTGTCCTCCACTGAAAATCAGTTCTATAACTGATTGGGTAGACTCTAAATACAATTTATTTATTTATTTATTTATTTATTTATTTATTTATTTATTTATTTATTTATTTATTTATTTATTTATTTATTTATTTATTTATTTATTTATTTACTTACTGTTCACAATTTAATAATAAACTTTGACGTACCCGAGGCCTTGTCCGCGATATTCCGGAGGCACAGACAGTCCCAGAGCACTCAGGTACTCCGTCACGCCAAAGAACTTGTACACATCGGCCATCTTCGACATCTGAATGACTAGGCCCAGCACCACCTGCATCGGGCCGCCAAGAAACTACAACAAAAATATAAAACATAGTTAGGCCTACTAACTATTGTCATATAAATTTAATTCACCAAGACTGTCTTCATTGAAAATTAATGTTACGTATTTTTAGTGCATTGAATTGGCATTAACTAGTTCAGATCTCGATACTTTTGCTAGTGTCAAATAGCAATAGGCGTGCCGTGTTAAAGCACTTTTAACGGATAAAGCTACATTCAGAGAAACTTTCAAGTTTGTTCATTGCCATGCATTGTTTGCCCCGAATTGTATCTATCTGGTAATATTGTGTTTCTTGATTATGCACTTATATACAAATCACAAAAATGTTTTCTTATCAACTTAGCGCCTAGTTCATCTAGAGTTTGATATAATCCCCCGCGCATCCAGTGTAAAAGTCTTGGCCTTGCATTGACCGAAAAACTTGACTGGTCTATCCATGTTGACCATGTTGCCAACAAAATTTTATCTGGATGCTACTCTATCCGTAAGCTCAAACAAAATTTTTCACCCCCATATCTTATTGCAAGTCTACTTTGCCCACATCCCACTCTCACTTATCCTATGGCCTGCTATTTTGGGGAGCCTCCCCCCAAGCTAATAGAATATTCATCCTCCAAAAAGAAGCGATACGCATTATTGCGGGTGTCTCCAGAAAACACTCCTGTAGGGAGCTCTTTAAGGAATTAGGAATTCTAACTCTAGCATGCACACTCATCCAGTCTGCTGCACTCTTTGTTCGCACAAATAGTAACCTCTTCCCTCTCAATGCGTCTGTGCACTGCCACAACACAAGAGCCATCCTTCACATACATAGGCCGCCCCACCACCTGCGCCTTTTTGCACTAGGCCCAGAGTACCTTGCCTCCACCCTTTACAACAAGCTCCCAGAAAACATAAAAACCTCCCCCACCCTGCCTCCTTCAAACACAAGTTAAAAATATATCTCACAGAAAACAGCTTCTACTCGGTTAGTGACTACCTCTCAATGTAAATAATAAACAATTATAAATAATGAACAATTAATTAAATAATAAATAATAAACAATTATTATTCTAGCTAAATTCAGCAATAATGATATATCACCTGTTTTAAAGTCCTGTTTCAAATTCCACTTTTATATTATCCTCCCATATGTTGGCTTATCCACAAACAATTGTAACTAGATACATCATATAAATTTATTATTCTTACCACCATTGAGTGTAGATTTCACAGTCCACAATGTTACAATTATTACAATGTATTAATTTATTTATTTCATAATTTCTTAATTTACTTAATGTCATGATTACTCTGTAGTACTAGGATTACATTACTTATCTGTAAGTTTACAAATTTACCTTCTCCTCCGAGTCAAACATTACAATGTGCCGCAAATGAATCACTTATCTTTTATCCTTTTAGG
>JAMZAV010012927.1:0-16721 GCA_024449915.1 Sweltsa coloradensis | reverse complement strand
GGGTTTTGGCCCAAAGATTTGCCGGAAATTTTTTGGGGGGTTTGCAAACCAGCAGATCCGTAAGCAGCTTGGGGATTTGGGCCCCGATAAAAATCTGAGTAACGAAGAGCTGATCCGCGAAAGCAAAATCAAGGATCCGCCCCCCGCACCGGGTATCCTGCCTGCCAGAACATCTGAAAAAGAGCCATCGGGCAGTTGTGGATGTTCCCCCACCAACGGGATGCTTTTAAACGGAGTCTTTTTGCTAGGGGGCCCGGGTGTGCTATCGGGTTGGTTTTTGCCCCCCAGCCAGCAAGTATTTTTGCTGTGGCACAACCCAGCGTGACAAGTGGGGATTACGCGCAACGCAAAGGGATGCCGGTGAGTGAGGTTGAACTTTTGGCTGGCCCAATTTGGGTTACGACGCTGATTAACTGACAAAAAACCTTCGTCAATGAATTTTACAAGGGGTTGTGAGGAAGCTCATGGGGTTTGCTCGATTGCCCCCTCGGGCCTTCATTGTGCGGGTATATACCTTGTCTCCACTGGGGGTATCTCCAGACAGATCTTTCCCCTCTCCTGCTTTTTAAATAATACCTTTCCCAAAGAGATAGTGAGATAGTTTTTTTTCTCTTTCGGAAAGTTCTTTCAGTCAGAGGTTATCGACACGGGCTATGCGTCTATCGGCAGGGAGTGAAAAGCTTTTTTCCTCTGCTTACCCAAGTTCAATGAAGTAGCAGCAGTGGGGGATCGCCTCGCTGTATCTTAAAAAATTTGAATAGAGACGAATAAAAAACTTAGTGGAGAAATGTGAAAAAACGTTTTTTAAAAGGTAAAAAACTTCTTGTGGTTGGGGGGAAACCAGCGGAAAATGGGTCTGGAGTCTGCACTATGGTGTTGGAACAAGGGGGGAAAGTGGTTCTGGTAGGGAATCGTCAAAATAAAGCAGAAGAAGCGGTCTGGCATTTTGCACCCCTTGGCGCAGTATCGACCCTTTTTTGCGGATCTTATACCCAGAAAATGCAGAAGTGATAAAGTGATCAATAACGAAAATTCTAATCAGCTTACTGGTCAATGTGCTGGGGGGTTTTTTCCCGAAAACCCCTTTTTCGGCCGATGAAACTATTACGACATGTATATGAATTCTCGCGCATCCTTCTTCATTACCCGTGATGTTGTGAAAAAACCATGCGGGTCAGGGGATCCGTGGCTTATCGTCAAATTGGTTCCATGGGGCAAAAACAGGCAATTGAGGCAACACCTTCTTGCTTACTCGAGGGCTAAAGCAGGTTTGCATCGAACTAAAAATATGGCCATTGAATTGGGGGGTAAAGGCATTCGCGTAAATGCTGTTTCTCCTGGGGGTAGGCAGACGCCTTTTTACGAAGGGTTTTTTCCCGAAAGAAAAAGTGGATGGCGTAATGAGCGCTTAACAGTTTCCACCCAATTGGACGTGTAGGAACCCCCGAGATATTCTGAACGGTGCCTTTTTTTGTTACAGACAAAGCCTCTTGGGTGACAGGACCCTTAGGGGAATTGGGGTGGTGTTAGGGGCTGGCCGTAACGCGGGTTAACTTTTTATTTATTGCCGTTGTTTAAACCACCGGAAATATTCAGGAGAAGGCACGACAATAACGGAAATTAACGGAATAACTTAACGGCGATAGGCACTTTACGTGTGCGATTGCACGGACCATCAAAGGGAGTGGGGGTTTGATGTACTACCGCTTGGAAAATGGGTGGCACTCGTATACCTCCACGGTTAACCCCCTTACACATACGGGGCATTCCACAGGGCCCCCGAAATAAGCTGAGACCCCTAGTGGCCGTGAACCTTTGGCTCGGGGGGAGGCAAGTGCTCCAAACCCGCAAGAGTTATTTTTTTGCGCCTTGAATGCCTGTATGACATGGGCTAGTGGTTGCGGGCAGCAGCAGAAGGGGGTCACCCGGAAAAACTCGAAATACGAACCACAGGCCCCTGGATTTACGTGGTTTTTTGGGGCCGGACACGGGTGAAGCCGGTTACGAAAAAGTGCGCTAACCGCATCAAGGTAAAAGGGGGAAAGGCAGCCGGGAACAGTTTGACGGATTCATCAGGTCGGATAGCGACTTCACCCAAACCGTTGGAATAAGCGAATGCCATCGTGTTGAAGGTGACAATCATTGTTTAATCCTGATCTGAACATATAAATCATCGTTTACCGCCCGTGGGAACGCTGATCTTTCCCCGGAGTAGCGGCGGGTGCCGGTTTTTGGCTTTCAGCACTGCCTGAACACAAGTGCTGGATATTCGCCCAAAAGGAGTTTTTTTTTAAACGCAATCACCATGAAGCCCGGTAAACAAAATGTATCACACATAGTGGGGGGGCTGGGGTGGCGATTGATCGCCGCCAATATTTTGAAAAACAGGGGGAAATCAGTCTTGTTGCTCGAATCCCGGGAGGATCGGGGCCCGTATTTTGGGCGTACCTTCAGCCGGTTACGCCGATTTGGGGCTACCTGGGTTTGGCCAAGATCAATCCTCGGCTAAGCGCATGGATGAAAAAACTCCTTTCCGCGTTTAAAACAACCTGCTGAGGTGGCGTCTGGTGCAGTCTTCACCCTGTGAAGTACGCCGTTTTTATTCGTTTGTGCAATATCCTCCCCCCCCTGCGTATTGGGGGAGGGGGCATGACTAGATGGGAGAAACACTACAGCAGGGGGTTTAAAAATATCCCGATCAATTACAGAAGGTGTAACAGCAAAACGCCCTTTTCCATGGGGGGGGGTCTGGATATTGAAGCCCGAAGGCGTGTTAGTTTTCAGGCGGAAGCGTCATTCTTACGGTTCCTCCAGTTTATTGGGGGAAAAAACTAGTTGGGAGCCCAGTTACTGGGGGCGATTCATACAAAACTTGGCAGGGCTCACCAACATGGATGGCCGGGGAGGGCTAAAAGTGTTGCTGGTTTCTCGCGGGGTTTTTTGGGCAAAGGGGGGGGTTCCCGGGGTCGGTTTGGTGGACCATGATGATGCCCTTTGGGAAATCACCGCTTTGGGGATTGGGTCCCGGGGGGGGCAAAAAATTGGGCCCGAGTGGGTTTTTAAAAAAATTAACCAACTTTTGCCCAAAAAACACAACCCAAATAACAAGGGCAAAGGGAAAAAAACCCCCGCAACAAACCTAAAAAACACCCCTCCACAAGGACGCCCGAGCCGGCCGGGCTTTTTACCGGCGGGGACAGGGGGAAAAAAGGGATCGGAAGGCCCCCCCGGGGCAGAGAGGGGATTGAACGGCTGGCGGCGGAAAAGAAAAATGATAGGATAAGAAAAAAGGGGAAACCCATTTAAACCGATTTTGGGACCAAAACCAAACCCCGGACCCCCAACCAAAACCGGGTTTTAAAAGGCCTGTTAGATCGCTTGGGCGGGGAGGGCCCTGCCCACTCGTGGGGGGTTTTCCTGGGGGGAGCGGTTTCCCTGCACATACTCATCAGGGGGGGGAGGAGATCGGTGTTAGGGGGGTTTTGGACAAAAAAAGGGAACATCCCTTTTGGGCTATGTTCGCCCCCCCGGGAGCCAACATATGCCCAGTGCAGGGGGTTAAAACCCGTTATTTTTGTTAAATTGATTTTTCGTCGCCTGGGGGAAAAAATCAACACGTTTTGGAATGGAAATCTCCCACGGTACCTTTTGCCTGGATGTTTAACGTCCAGGAGTACGAGTCAATATCTACACCAAAAATCAGGGGGAAATGTTAAAGTTGGGGGCTTTGGGTCTGCCGGGCCAAATACTGGTATGAGCTTTCCCACGGGAGAGAACTGCTTCTTTTGAGGGTAAACTTGAAGAGGGAAAACCGACAGATTTAGGCCGATTATTTGGTTGCGTTTGCCTGCGGGTGGCAAACAATGGCCCGGATCTTATCTGCGGGCACGGTGTTAGGATCAACGGACATGTCCCGGGTTCTCTTTGATTGAGACCCCCTTCAGAGAACAGGACAAAAAATGCTACTTTTTTTGTCAAAAAACTCAATTATTTGGGGTATAACATAGAAAGACAACGCGAAAATGACGAGTTTTTGGCCCCAAGCGACTTCTTCTATCCCGAACTCTATCGGGAAACACCGTTTTTACGCGGTGTTTACCGTGTTTCAAAGGAGCTTTCCTTTTTGTGTTAACCCTTCTTCATTGTTTCCCCCGCTGTTGCAACTTCTGGTGGGGGGGGCTCCATCGTGCGAACCGGAATTTGCGGATTTTTGGTCTATTACGCCAAATCTTGGCCCCAGTGTTGAGAAAAAAAAAAACTGGGTTCATGGCTGGGGGTGTTAAAGCGGGTGGTACAAAGGGAGTAATGCGACGGCTTATTGGGGTCTTCTTTTGTTGCACAAGGTTGGTCGGTTAGGGCCGGGATTGGTGTCTGCTGGGGCGGATTTGGGGACGGCATCATGGCGCGTATTTGACGTTTGATCTGGCTGGTTTTCCCCCCTTTCTGATTTTTTTGGTGTTGGGTCCTGTTCCCCAGCGGGAAAAAAACCGCGTTGGGGCCCAAATCGGGCGGGGGCGATAGGGTTAGGGGTGATTTTTATGGCATTGGAGTTTATTGTTCTGCGGCGACGGATCACCCAGGTGGGGCGTCAAAGTCTTGTTCTCATCATTTCCGGTGACGTCTGCTGGATGCACTGATCGGTCCCTTTTTTCGCCAAATCATTTATTCCATCAGCCGCATGCTGTTAACCGCACCGGCGGCCTTTGGTGTTATTTCCTTGCAGGTTGCATTGTGTCTGGTGGGTGCCAAACTGGGTAGGGGTTTGTTGTATGTTGATACCAGTGGACAAAATGCGGCTGGCCGACGGTGGCATTGGCAGTTGTTTTTCAAACTTTGGGTTGGGGCTGGTGCTGCCGTTTTTCCTTGAGGGCAAGGGGATCGAATTGCTACCAGGGCGCCGGAAAGTTGGTGTCTTTTTTCCCATGGTTTTAAAACCCGACCCGTTGTTTGTTGCAGCTTCCACTCACTGGGCCAATGGCGAATTTTTGTAACAGGGTGACACGATCGCCCCGGATGATCCCCCTTTACGGCCAGTTATTGGGCAGCGCGGGGATAGCCCAGCCTGGCATTGGCCACGCAGCGCGAAGAAACGTTGCGAAGGGGGGATGTGGTCGAACAATGCTATCCTGATCAGAAGTGCTGTTGGGAAAATTTTGGGCCAGGATAAAAAAAGTTCGTCGTTGGGATGATGACGTTGATGTGCTGTAACCGCGATAAAATTATATCTGGGCAATCCAAAAGAAAATTTGGGAGAAGACGATTCCGCCGTTGGGCAGAGATATTAAAATGGCGCTTAACCGGGGAACAAGGGTGAATTATTGGCTTTAAAAACCGGGATGTAGCCTTAACCCCTATGGGGTACAACGTGTTTCCCCCCGCCAAAGGGGATGGCGAGCTGGAGACACTGCACGGCGGTTGATCGGAAAACTTGCGCTTGAGTTTACGGTTTTTTTCTTTCTGGGGGTTTCTGAGCAGTGCCAAGGGGTTACGTCGTTCCAAGATCTTTTCCGTATTTTGGACGCCGTTATGCCCATCAAACGGGATCGTCTGCTAAAACAAATTGTGCAAAGTATCAAAACCAGTTCACTCCATTTTTGGGGTTTGCGGGGGATATAAAAACGGCTAAATTTCGCTGTTCTGTGCGTGGCTTATAATGTGTGACAAAAGACAAAAAAGGGGGATACCGTGAGGGGAGGATGTCCTGGGGCACTCGAGCTGCCCGTCTTTTTTTTCCCTTTTGGATTCAGGAAGCAAAAAACGCCTCGTCACCGGGCTTTATTGTTGCGGGGGCAACTTTTTCAAAAGATTGCGTTTTCAGCGTTTGCACCACTTGTTCGCGTCGCTGCCAGGCACCAGGAAGCACAGATTATAGCTGCTGGCCCCCGTAGAGATCACCGATATTAAAAAGGATCCCCCCCAAACCTTTTTTACCGACGCCGCAGGCTTTTGGGGCAGCTTGTTGCCGATCAAGGCAATCAATGCCAGGTCTTCTTTCCCCTTCTACTCGGCAAAAGAGAGAAGCTCGGGAAGCAGCGAAATGGTTAACAGACTCCCGCCGCTGGTGTCGAGCCCGTGGTGTCCCCTGGTCAAGCAAAGCGATTTTCCCAGGGGGGTGATCAGACCCCCGAGATATTTTGGCGTGCCAGAATATTAAACACTTCACCCAAAAAACCCGTGCGTGTAACATATTCAGGCTATGCAGCGTCAGCAGTGTTTTCTTGCGGCGCAATGCCAGAGCACGGAATAAGGGGGTTTTCGGTGGTATTGGAGATGGGGGTGCCACCCGGGACAGATCTTTGCTCGAGCCAACAAAACAACCGGAATTCGCTGCGAAAGGGGTAAACAAGGTGGTGGATGCAGTACCTTTTTCACCAAAAGGGCCATTTCTGCCCCTTCTTTTAAAAGCAATTTTATAATAGTTTTGCCCCGGCACATCCGTGGATCGGTGGTGTAATACCTGGGACATCGGGCCAGATATCTACCCGGGACGCCAACGCTTTGCCTAACGAGCGGCTGTGTAGTACTCCAAAACCGCGCCCCAAGTGGGGGTACGGCCTTTTGGTCACTGCCGATAAAATTGAGTGATCACTAAAACTTGTTGTACTGGTTGTAGGGTTTTTTGCTGACTCGGGTAATGCCGAGCCTTGGGGGTCCCGGGCCAAAAAGGGCATCGGTATGCATCATTTACGCACATCAAACCATTCTGCCCGCACCTGGCGGTGCGCAAAAATTCAACAAAAAAGTAACGTTAAAATCGTTCGCCATGGCTACCAAATCATCTGCAGTGCGTGGGCGTGGCCAGGGGAGCCGCTTCAACAACATGGTAATGTTTTCTAATAAAAGGTCAATTTTATCGCGGACACCGCTGGGGGATCAAAACGATCGAGGATCGCTACTGGGGTTTCGGGGGATTTCACAAGCTGATAGGCCGTTTGCTCGGCGTTTGTGCCTTCGGCTAATGCACTAGCAGGGTTTGGGGATCCCGGGGAGGCAGAAAGAACCACCAAGGCACATTGGGTTGGCCAAAACCACTCGGCACGCGGTTTATGGCATCGAAATTGGAAAGTGGTGCCACCGAAATTTTGGGGGGCCCCGACGATTTTTGCACGACAGTGGCGGGGGAAAGGGGGGACTGTTTGATTTATGTAAAACCCCGTGCGGGGCGCCTTTCGATGGCATTTTATTTCCCTAGCCTGGGCACAAGGGGGAAGAGCGATAAAAAGGGGGGGACGTGGGGATAAAGTAAGATACACCCAGAAGCGCTCCCAAAACCTGCCCGGCTGCCTTTTAGGCAGCTTGTGGTGACAACTCAGGGGATTCAGCCCCTGTAGCCGACGTGATGAATACCGTTATTCATCCTGCCTCGGCGTCGCTCCCCTCCAGTGCCGTCATGGGATAACGGCTCCTCTGACACTTTACCTGGGCGACGCGCCTCTTCTGGCTTGCATACCAAGTAGGCAAGTTAGGCCGTTACAAATAACGGGTTTACCGGCTACTGTCAACGGGCAGGTGTTAAGGAACTTTTATCTTGTACCCACACAGGATAAAGTAATACCCATTCCGGGGGCCGTAGCTAGAGGGTTTGGCTTCCTTTATTCTCCAGCATAAGAGCATCGCTATGAAAAACATCAATCCTCGTCAAACCGCTGCCTGGCAAAATCTTCAGCAACATTTGAACAGATGAAAGACGTCCAGATCTCTGATCTGTTCGCTCAGGATAGTGAGCGCTTTTCCGCATTTTCCGCCACCTTTAATCAACAGATATTGCTGGATTATTCTAAAAACCGTATTACCGCTGAAACAATGCAAAAAATTGCAGGCTCTGGCGATAGAAACAGACGTGCAAAGTGCGATCAACGCCATGTTCGCGGGTGAGAAAATTAACCGCACTGAAGATCGCGCGGTACTGCATATTGCGTTGCGTAACCGCAGTAACACCCCGATTGTGGTGGATGGCAAGGATGTGATGCCAGAAGTGAATGCGGTACTGGCTAAAATGAAACAGTTCTGTGACCGCGTGATCGGTGGCGACTGGAAAGGTTACACCGGTAAGGCGATTACTGATGTGGTGAACATCGGTATCGGCGGCTCAGATCTCGGCCCTTATATGGTGACTGAAGCGCTACGGCCGTATAAAAAACCATCTGAACATGCACTTTGTTTCCAATGTGGATGGCACACATATTGCGGAAACATTAAAGCCCTTGGATCCTGCACCACGCTGTTCCTGGTTGCCTCTAAGACGTTCACCACGCAAGAAACTATGACTAACGCTCACAGTGCGCGTGATTGGTTCTTGCAGAGTGGCAACTGATCCGCAACATGTTGCCAAGCATTTTGCCGCACTTTCCACTAATGCTCAGGCTGTTGCTGAGTTTGGCATTGATACTGCCAATATGTTCGAATTCTGGGATTGGGTAGGGGGGCGCTATTCTCTATGGTCAGCGATTGGTTTGTCGATTGCATTGTCCCTTGGTTTTGACCATTTTGAACAGTTACTGAGTGGCGCACAATCAGATGGATCGGCATTTTGCAGACACACCTGCCGAGCAAAATCTGCCGGTACTGCTGGCCCTGATCGGCATCTGGTATAATAATTTCTTCGGCGCAGAAACCGAAGCTATCCTGCCTTACGATCAGTACATGCACCGTTTCCCCGCTTACTTCCAGCAGGGCAATATGGAGTCTAATGGTAAGTATGTGGATCGTAATGGTGATCCGGTGGCATTACCAGACTGGGCCGTATTATCTGGGGTGAACCGGGTACTAACGGCCAACATGCGTTCTATCAGTTGATCCATCAGGGCACCAAGTTGGTTCCTTGTGACTTTATTGCGCCAGCTATCAGCCATAACCCGCTGAGTGATCACCACGCGAAGCTGCTGTCTAACTTCTTTGCACAAACTGAAGCATTGGCGTTTGGTAAATCGCTGAGTGGGGTAGAGAAGAGTTTGCCGTACAAGGGAAACAAGCCGCAGAGGTTAAGCATATTGCCCCCTTCAAGGTGTTTTGGGAGGCAACCGCCCACCAACTCCATTTTGCTGCGTGAAATCACCCCTTTCAATTGGGAAGCCTGATCGCTCTGTATGAACACAAGATTTTCACTCAAGGAGCGATCCTCAACATCTTTACGTTCGATCAATGGGGCGTGGAGTTGGGCAAAAAACTTGGCCAACCGTATTTGCCTGAATTGGCAGGGGGTGAGAAAGTGACCAGCCATGACAGCCCCTTACTAAAGGTTTGAATCAACCTGTTCAAAGCATGGCGTTAAAAAAGCGCTCTTTATGATTTAACGCGGGGCCGTTGATTTAACGGGGATAAATAATTAGTGGCAAAGTCTCTGGCTGGTTATCATTCAATATACCCGTCATCAATGAAGCTGCAGGGTTGTTAGTTACACTCGTTCACCCTAGTTACATAGTTCATAGCTCATATTTTCATACTACATAGTTACATAGTTTACATAGTTACTATGCTCCTAGGGTTTCACTCGCTTGCTACCAATCTGCAAATTGAATGAACTTGGGTATACCCATAGTCAAAATGACGCAAAAAAATGGCAGATCAAGGGTTGCGCTTGATACTCAGAGGTCGATGTGCAGTTAACAAGTTTTACTGTTATGGCCTGCGGGCGTTGATCTACATGGCTGCGCTGCCAGCGGAGAAAATGACCAATATCTTTTGAGGTAACGGCGGTGTATAACTTTTCCCCGTCATCATATGGTAAAGATTATCAACCAATTGAGCCGAGAAAGCTTTATTACCCCCGTGCGAGGTTAAAAACGCGGGATCCGTCTGGCAAGACCGGCTGGGACCATACGCTTAGGTGACTGTGGTACGCGCATTAGAGCCATTTGGGCATTGGTGAATTGTAGCAGTGATTTTTCCCATATCACTCCAGCTTGCCGTCTGAAGTTCATACTGCAACAGGGGGTACATAATTTCCTTGAGGAGTTGGATCGTCACACCCTGGCCGACATGGTCGAAGATAATCCACCACTCTACAAGCTATTGCTTGTCGAATAAGCGTCGCTGAACAGACAACACTCAGCGATACCCTGCTGATGGCAACGGAGGAACCGCAATGTCACAAGATCCATTCTTGGAACGAGAAGCAGAGAAGTATGAGTCACCAATCCCTAGCCGGGAATTCATTTTGGCTCATTTGGCAAAACGTGAAGCGCAGCCAGCCGTGAAAAAGCTGGCCAATGAATAGATCTTTTGGGGAAGAACCTCTGGAAGCGTTCCCGCCGTCGTTTGCGGGCAATGGAGCGTGATGGTCAATTGACCCTTTACCCGTCGCCAATGTTTTTCCTTGCCTGAACGTTTGGATTTGCTGCGTGGTACGGTGATCGGCCACCGCGATGGTTATGGTTTCCTGCGTATCATGGCAGTAAAGACGATCTTTATCTCTCTTCAGAACAAATGAAATGGCGATCCACGGTGACGTGGTGCTGGCACAAGCTGCGGCGAAAAATCGTAAAGGCGCCGTGAAGCCCGTATTGTGCGAGTCTTGGTGCCGAAAAAAATAGCCGATCGTTGGGCGATATTTCACTGATGTTTGGACCGGTTTTTTGTGGTGCCGGATGTATAGCCGTTTAAGTTTTGATATCTTGATCCCAGCAGAGCCATCAGTGGCGCACGAATGGGCTACATGGTGGTGGTTGAACTGACTCAACGGCCTACCCGTCGTCCCAAAGCCGAGGCAAGATCGTTGAAGTTCTTGGTGATCAAATGGGCACTAGCATGGGCGAAAGATATCGCGTTGCGTACCCATGAAATTCCGCATACCTGGCCAGAGCAGGTAGAAAAACAGGTAGCTGACCTCAGTGAGCAGGTACCAGAACGGCCCCTAAAAAAGGGCGTTCGACCTGCCCCGACCTGCCGTTAGTGACTATTGATTTGGGGGAAAATGCGCGTGATTTCCCATGATGCGGTACATTGTGAGAAGAAACGAAAGGTGGCGGCTGGCGGCCTATGGGTAGCGATAGCCGATGTCAGCTATTATGTGCGCCCTGGGGACGGCCCCTTGACACTGAAGCCGCAGCCGTGGTACCTCGGTCTACTTCCCTTTCGCAAGTGGTGCCGATGTTACCAGAGGTTTCTTTCCAACGGCTTTTTGTTCACCTTAATCCACAGGTCGATCGCCTATGTATGGTCTGTGAGATGACCATTTCCGCCAAAGGGCGTTTATCATTCATATTAAATTCATCAAGCTGTCCATGAGCTCTCATGCCCGTTTACACCTACACCAAAGTCTGGCACATTCTGCAAGGTGATCAGCAAACTGCGTGAGCAATATCAGCCGTTAGTCGGGCACTTACAGGAATTACATCTGCTCTATCAGGCACTGGATCAGGCGCGTGCTGAACGGGGGGGATTGCATTTGAAACCGAAAGAAGCCAAGTTTATTTTCAATGTTTGAACGGCGGATCGAACGTGTTGAGCCAACAGTACGTAATGATGCAAAATAAAATGATCGAAGAGTGCATGATCATGGCTAACGGGGCAGCAGCACGTTTTGTTGAGAAGAGCAATGAGCCAGCGCTATTCCGTGTGCATGATCGACCCAGTGATGATCACATTACGGCACTGCGTAGTGTTTTTTAAATGAATTGGGTTTGACCTTGAGCGGTGGTTTGAAACACAACCGCGAGATTAGGGCTGCCATGATGAATGAAATCGCTGACCGTCCAGACCGTGAAATGCTGCAAACTATGTTGCTGCGCTCCATGAAACAGGCGATCTACGATCCAGAAAAACCGTGGGCATTTTGGTTTGGCCTTGGGATCCTATGGTCACTTTACGCCCACCGATCCGCCGTTATCCTGATTTATCATTGCACCGTGGGATCAAATATCTGCTGGCGAAAGAGCAAGGTGAGCAGAAAGAGCGGTGGACTCCCACCGGTGGCGGGCATAGCGATATGGAAGAAATGTTTAAAATTTGGGCGCTCATTGCTCAATGACTGAGCGCCCGTGCCGATGAGGCAACGCGCAATGTGGCAGATTTGGGTTGAAGTGTGATTTTATGCCAAGATCACGTTGGGGAGGTTTTCAGCGGGATTATTGCCAGCGTGACTGGTTTGGTTTCTTGTGCGTCTGGACGCTCTGTTTATCGATGGTTTGGTCCATGTTTTCAACGCTGGATAATGATTATTATCGTTACGACAATATTGGCCAGCGCCTGATTTGGTGAATCGCTGCATATCTATCGCTTGGGGATGCGGTAGAGATCCGTGTTGATGCAGTACATATGGATGAACGCAAGATCGACTTTGCTTTGGTGTCGAGTACTCGCAAAACCGCGCGGTGCAGGTAAAACCGAACGTGAACGCGCCAAGAGTGGCCAACGCACATTACGCGATGGGGGCTGGCCGTGGTCAGG
This sequence comes from Sweltsa coloradensis, assembly GCA_024449915.1. Lineage (NCBI taxonomy): Eukaryota > Metazoa > Arthropoda > Insecta > Plecoptera > Chloroperlidae > Sweltsa > Sweltsa coloradensis. The sequence goes on along the minus strand of JAMZAV010012927.1, from coordinate 4,334 downwards.
CACAAAGGAAACGCCGTAGCGGTAAACCCCGGCGAATTTTGAGCCAGATAGTGCCTTCCGTAAAGAGGGAAGCAAAACCGGCGGAGCAGGTCAAAAAGGACAAAAAAGTAAAAAACCTTCGGATAAAACCAAAAAAATAGCCGCAGCGACAAAAACCCAAAACGTACCAGCAAAAAGAAGGGTACGGAGCAGGAATAGCCTGTGGCCTATTACCATGACGGGCCGGGATTTTCCCCGGCCATAGGATCAAAAGAGCATTATGACGAAATTATTTACGGTATTTCATGCGGTTAAAGCCTTGTTTGGAAAGCGATTCCACAACGTTTTTTGGAGGTATTTACCCTTAAGGACGTGTGATCGTCGTCTGCAACCCTTGATTGCCAAAGTTAGAAGCCGTTGGGCTGGTGATCCAGGTAGCCAATCGCCAGTGGTTGGACGAAAGAATCAGAAGGGGCATACATCAGGGTATTATTGCCCGTGTGCGTGAAGGGGCCCGGGAGTATCAGAGAATGATCTACCAAATTTACTGCAACGATCACCACGCCTTTCCTGCTGGGTTTTGGGGTGGTGTGACCGAAACCACACAATCTTGGGGCCCTTTTCTGCGTAGTGCGGATGCTGCTTGGGTACATGCGGTGATTGTGGCCTCGCGATCGTTCGCCCAAATTTAATGCCACAGCGAAAAAAGTGGCCTGTGGTGCAGCAGAAAAAAGTTCCCTTGATCCGCGTGACCAACCTGGCACGTACTTTGCGTTTGCTACAAGAGATGAATGTTGTGGGTTGGTGGGCACTGCGGGTTTGAAGCGGATCATACCCTGTATCAAAGTAAAATGACGGGTCCTATGGCGTTGGTGATGGGCGCGGAAGGGGAAGGGATGCGCCCCTTGACCCCCTGAACATTGCGACGAATTTGATCAGTATCCCGATGGCGGTAGCGTCTCTTCGCTGAATGTGTCTGTTGCCACCCGGTATTTCCCCTGTTTGAAGCTGTGCGTCAACGTACCAGTAGCAAATATGGCTAGCAGTACAAGAAAAAGCCCCCAAAAAGGGGGCTAGACAACGATATTACTGACATCACCGCTTCTAAGTGCGGTTTTATAACCCGTCGTCAATGAAACTGCAGCGGTGTTTGCTACGCTCGTTCGCCCTAGCCCACATAGGTTGCCTATGCTCCCAGGAACTCACTCCCTTGCCCCCTTGCTGCATCTTCATTGAATTTGGGGTATATATCCCCTGCGCTGGATTTTGGGAACAGTCGTTAGTTTAACTTAGACCTAAATCCCAATATTAAGCAGGTTCAATGCATATTTTTTGTGCAGCGAGAGGATTTTTGCTCCTTTGAGGTGCAAAAGATTTCAAACAAGAGAAGCAATTCCACTTAGCCCTTTGGTTTCCCCTCCCGCGCCAGTATTATTACGCGTCATTTTTCGACCGCACAATATACATTTTCCCCTTGCTTCCATGGGCCGCGGTTGACCCTGATCAGGAGGCTGAATAATCCGTAAGGAGCAATAATCGATGCGTCATTACGAAATCGTTTTTTATGGTTCATCCTGACCAAAGGCGAACAGGTTCCAGGCGATTCGAGCGTTACAGTGCTACCATCACTAACGCGCAAGGTCAGATTTCCCCCGTCTGGAAGACTGGGGCCCGCCGTCAAACTGGCTTACCCGATCAATAAACTGCACAAAGCCCACTACGTTCTGCTGAACGTTGAAGCCCCGCAGGAAGCGATCGATGAGCTGGAAACAAACTTCCGCTTCAACGACGCCGTTATCCGTAGCATGGTTATGCGCGTTAAACACGCGGTAACTGAAGCATCACCAATGGTTAAAGCGAAAGACGAACGTCGGGGCGATTCGCCGCCCAAGATTTCGCCAATGAACTCGCTGATGATGCAGATGTTGAGGATTCTGAAGAGTAATAGCAAAAAGTGGCTGCTAATCGTCTGGTGCTTGTCTGGCACCTTGTGCAAGACACCGGTTCGAAAAGTAAGTCCTTCTGGTATTCCGCATTGTCAATTTGTGCTTGAGCATCGTTTTAGTACAGGGTAGAAGCAGGGTTCAGCAGACAAGCATGGTGCAGAATGCCCGTGATTGTCAGTGGACAACAGTCCTATGCTTTAACTCAAAGATTAACGGTCGGCAGTCAGGTTACCGTACAAGGCTTTTTTTAGCTGCCATAAAGGGGCAACGGGGGAATAAACTGGTCCTGCATGCCGAGCAGATTGAATTTATAGATTCTGGAGACTAGCCAAATGGCACGTTATTTCCGTCGTCGCAAGTTCTGCCGTTTTACCGCGGAAGGCGTTGTAGAGATTGATTATAAAGATATCGCTACGTTTAAAAAACTATATCACTGAAAGGGGTTAAAAATTGTCCCGAGCCGTATTACCGGTACTCTGCAAAATATCAGCGCCAGCTGGCCCGTGCTATCAAGCGCGCGCGCTACCTGTCTTTTTTTGCCGTATACTGATCGTCATCAGTAAAACGGCCACTGTCCATTAACGACTTGAGAGGATAAGGTAATTTCAAGTTATTCTGCTTGATAAAGTAGCAAACCTGGGCAGCCTGGGTGAATCCCGGTTAGCGTGAAAGCGGGCTATGCTCGTAACTTCCTGTTTCCACAGGGCAAAGCTGTTCCTGCTACCAAGAAAAACGTCGAGTTCTTTGAAAACTCGTCGCTCAGAGCTGGGAAGCCAAAATGGCTGACATTTCTGGGGGCTGCCGAGGCTCGCGCAAACCCAAGATCAATGAACTGGGTTCAGTGACTATCTCGTCTAAAGCAGGCGATGAAGGCAAACTGTTCGGTTCTATCGGTACTCGTGATATCGCTGACGCAGTGACTGCGGCAGGTATTGAGGTTGCCAAGAGTGAAGTTTTGTCTGCCAAATGGCGTTCTACGTACTACGGGGTGAGCACGCAGTGCAATTCCAGGTACACAGTGACGTATTTGCACAGCTGAATGTAGTGGTAGTAGCAGAAGCGTAATTTTTTTCTGCCTACTCAGTTAAAACGCCAACCTTGTGTTGGCGTTTGTTTTGGGTGAAATTTTTGATGGTTGTGTGATGGGTGAGTCACGTTGTGTCTCAGCGTGCGCGCAGGTAGTTCCCAGCGGGCTGGCGACGAAATAAACGCCTCGTGGTTATCTCTGGTGGTAACCGAAAGAGCGTAATCACTCCATTACCATCACGTTCGATCCTTACTTCCTGCCCAGCGGCAAAAACTGCTCAGGCGGTTTATTACTGCCTTCAACCTGTGACATAGCGAATACCACGCTGACAGGAAGTTGTGAGCCCGAAACAGTTGTGCCAGCGTTTGGCCTGCGGTGACTCGATAGCTAACCCATCGATCCTGTGCTGTTTGTTGGCCAGAGACTAACAAATTCGCCTGTAATGGGGTGGTTTTTTCTTCAGTAGAAGAAGGTAACCCATTGTTTATCAAGAAAAAAACTGTTATCACGAGAAGAGTTGTTATCGCTGGCAGATGGCCATAAAAATGTCAGTACGAGCAACATCCCCATCAGACTCAAACCCGCGACGATGAAAAAAGAGGCAATGGCTCCATCCAATGGGCAGCATCGGGTAAAAGCCATGCCTTCAACATAATGGTTTTTTAATCTCTGCTTTTGGCGATTTTTCTCTGTTGGTAGCCCGTCCCTTTCTGCCGGGATCTCAGGTATTTTGAGTCTCCTTGGTGCTGAAAGCGCTGTTTTTAGTATTAACCAGGAACGACCCCACACGCTGACTAAATGGAGTATCTTGCTTTCTTTTGGGCGCGATCCTGCCCATGATAACCTCTCTTTAACTCGGTTCTACCCGTCGTCAATGAAGCTGCAGCGGTGTTGGCTAGCTCGTTCGCCCAGGTCACATAGTTATCTATGTTCCCAGGGACTCACTCCCTTGCTGCCTTGCTGCAACTTCCATTGCACTCGGGTAATATTATCCGTCGTCAATGAAGCTGCAGCGGGTGTTTGGCTGCTCTTAATTACTCAGCGCATTGTTTCTTTTTTTTACGATAAAAGTCATCATTCTCTCTACAAGATTTTACCCGCTTTCTGACGCTGTTATGCTGCGGCTTTGGATTTTTTCAAAATTAAAAGGAAATTTTCCCCTGACAAACCCTTCTTTTGACAGTGTTGAAGCGCAAGCGAGTTTACGGGATTGGTTTACAAGTCGGCCAGCAATACAAGAGTCTGGGCTGCAAGATTTTCAACCAGAAGCGTTACTGGCTGGTCTGAGTGATGCACTGGAAGGCAATGCGCCAGCGGTTCCCGTGGATGTGGTGCATCGTGCATTGCGTGAAGTTCACGAACGTGCCGATTGCGGTTGCTCA
>JAMZAV010012926.1:0-13921 GCA_024449915.1 Sweltsa coloradensis | reverse complement strand
TAGAAACATGGGGGGTGGTTTTAAATTGTTTGGGCGAACGTTCTTTTTCCAAAAACTTTTACATGCCACCAGAAAATTTTATAATTGTAAAGTCAACACATTTAAGTTGTAAAAGATTCTTTCATAATGAAAGAAATCATTTTAGACGTGTTTTTGAGGTGTTTAAAAGTAGCAAATTTACACCCGGCTGTGAGGTCGGACCCGGCCCTCCACCAAAGTATGAGGCCTAGGTCAACACACTGGGGAATTCTCTGAATAGCTGAATCTACTACACAAATGTTTTAAATATTTAACAACGAATAAGTGTATAAAAAAAGACAGGTGTTACTTATTATTGCTGCAAATAAAAGAAGTATAATTCTGACAGCTAATTGTGACAAATGATTAAGTCTGTGGACTGTACACTGTATTATTATTAATAATTAAATAATTATCAGATCCCAAATTATATTCGACGAAAATATCGGCCATCCTCCACGGGTTTATTTAGTTTGACTTTTTTTTTCTTATTATTTTCATACTTTTGATTTAAATTTTCCTCTTTTTCCTACTTCATTCGAAAAATTACTTTAAAAAAAAATACAAATCTTTAAAATTTGTATATTATTTGCTATATTACCCTGTTTTATTTTTTGCCCTTCTGTGCCATATATTTAAGTATACTTTGTATAATTATGTAACCTGACTTCGAAAGAGAAATACTAATAGTATCGTAATATTTTTGTTATATATCAACCCGTCAATAAACCGTAGAACATGGGTGACAACTGACAAGTCGTCGACATAATGTTAATACTGTCCAAAAAATTTAATTACATATTTTTAACTTCACCTGCTCCAAAAAATTTCATCAATTCAATAGATATTTTTGAAGTGATTTGAAATTTCTAATCACATCCTGTATTAGTTTATCTCTTGAAAAACTAAAATGTCGTAAATGGATTTTTTAACAAGCCTATAGTCATGCACTTCTTAAAGATTTGATTTAAAGCTATTTATACTGTGCATTGATCCTGAAGGGGATATGTTATTAATCATATCGAACAGTCGATCATGCTGGAAATATTTAATACTTAGTTGTGACTTTACTAAGGCACCATAGTGTTGTAACTGACGATTAGAGATCTGAAGGTTATAATTAAGAATTTCCCAAATAAATGGGAACGAACTCTTCTGCCTTGAAAGAGGTTGAGTGTCTATTTGTTGTTGTTGATGGCGACTTGACTTGTTGCTTGTGTGCTAAACTAGTCACAACAAACAAAGCTGCGGAAAGGGGCCTGTTGGGCGTCGCGGAAAGATCGGGAAAGAACGAGAACATTATCCGCTTTTTGTTAGGCGGCTTTTAGGGTGAGTTGTTTTATAAGAAATAAGATGAGAAGGCTGAAGTTATCAGACGACGCAACTCTAACTTTGTTGGTCATACTTTAGAAAGCACTAAATTGTTGAACGGTCGCGAAGTGGTCAGGACTACATGTCAAAATAATGATAATCATATTATAACTAATAATAATATAAGATAAATTTAAACTTTTCTATTTCAACAGCATTCCACTTCGTTAAGCTGGAAACGTTAGTTAATTATCTCTATGTATGATGAGGTGAAATAATACGCTTGTAAAATATCATTAATTTTTGATTAGCCTATTTTTTTTTTCGTATGGTGTCCCAAACTTGTTTTCTTTCAACCCTTGAGCTATTTAAGAACCGTGCCCGTACTAACAGCAGCACATAATGTTCAAAGCTGCTCCGAAGTAGCTGGCGCCACCTGAAGGTGATTAGTGACAACTGTTTTTTCAATACGAGTGTATTGAATTACTCGCTCCATCGTGACATTGACGTCAAAATGGGTGATTCGGACTTCGGAGTCGATTTAATTAAAACTTCCCCTTTAGTTCTTAGTTCTCATGCAGTGTGATTGTTGTGTTACAGTCGACGCTGGCGCAGCCTTTCGGGCGCGTGGGAAAAAACGAGGAGACCAGCGGCGGAAACCCAAACTACCTGTCTCGCTACCCACCCAACAACACTCATGCAGTGTGATTGTTGTTTTTAACAGTCGACGCTGGCGCAGCTCTGCGGCCGCGGTGGGAGACACGAGGAGAACCAGCGGCGGACCTACAGCTACCTCTCTCGCACCCCCCAACAACAAGCGGCGGACCTACAGCTACCTCTCTCAAGGCAGCAACCAGCACCGGCCGTCGGTGACGGAGGAGCAGAGGAAACGGGTGGCGACACTGCTCAACAACCACAACGACTAAAATCAGGTGAGAAAAACCCTAAGCAGTGTTGCCAAACACGTACCATCAATTATAATTTTCATTTTCGTTTTTCGCTTTCCAACATTCTCCAACTCTAAGTCTTGTCTAAGCTTTTGTTAGTGTTGACTGCTGTCTGGTTGCGTTTTAATTTGGGGTCTATAAGCCTAACAATCGTGCAAATCGTGAAGAAAGCATGAAAATTAGTGTTTTTAAACTAATATGACCACAAGGAATCCAAAAATCGATGGCCCCAAGTTGAGTTCCTGTAACTTTTTTTATTAATTGAATTAATAAAATTAATTGTTTAATTAACCAACAAAAATTTTTTAAAGGAGACAACACAGTCGACATTGGTATAAAATGAAAGCTTATTTTACGGAGAAAGGATAAATGAAAAAAATTTTAAAAATTAATTAATTAATCATCAAATTTAAATTGAATGTTAGAATATTTTCCCCACTTCGTTTTAAGTATAATTATGTAACCTAAAATTCTACCGATTGTATACAATTTCACCCCTTTTACTAAACATAATACCAATAAATCCAAATTTTGATGGCCCCAAAACAAAATTCCCCTTCAACTCCCAGATTAATGGTTTAAATGAAATTAATAATTAGATTAATACCAGTTAAATGTTTGACATTCACAAACCACAGTCAACTGATGTATAAAATAATAAAAAAAACAAGCATAATAAAAGAGAAAGTGATGGCCCAAGGTCGGTTTCTTATCACTTTCCATTAATTCAATTAATTCAATTAACGGCAATTTAATCACAAAAATTAAAAAATTAATGTAAAAAATGAACACAGCATAGTCGACTTGGGTATCAAATGAAAGCTTATTTCACGAGTAAATAATACGTGAAAAAATATTTTCATTAATTAATTAATCATCCAATTAATTAAATTTTAGTAAAATTTTACCACTTTTGACTTTTGTATAGTTATGTATTCAAAAATTTTACCGATTGTCATAAATTTCACCACTTTAATCCCATAATGCCAATTAATCCAAAATTTTGATGGCCCCAAACGAAATTCCTGCAACTCCCAGATTAATGGATTAATAAAATTGAGAATGAGCTAGATTCCCTTTAAAATTGTCTTATTGTGCGCTACGATTGACAATTGTAGTATTAAAAACAATATGATCACAATAAACCTAAATAATGATGGGTCCAAACTGAATTCCACTTAATTATTTTTAATTGAATTAAGGGAAAATTTAATTATATTTATTTCAATCAAATTTGTAAATGATCACAACATAGTCGACTTGGGTACCAATGAAAGCTTTTTATGAAAAATTTAAAATGTGAAAAAAATATTTTAGTTGATTAATTAATCATCTAATTAATTACAATCTAGTAAATTTTACCACTTTGGTTAGTATAGGTATCAAAAACTCTACCGATTGTCATAAAATCTTACCACTTTACTAACACGATGTCAATAAAAAAAAATAAAAAAATTTATTGCACCAAACGAAATCCTTGTAACTTACATTTTTTAAAATAAATAAAATTTAAAGATTAGCTAGTTCACGTGCCACAGTTCAACTGGTGTATTAAATAATAGCAAATTGTATAGAAATTTAAAAACATTGACAAAATTTTTTATTAAGGCATATGTTTATTAATATGCTATCCGTTAATTACACTTAAAATTTAAAATATTTACTTGTTACATATGAATGTCAAGTCAACTTTTAATTTCCACACAAAAAGTAAAGTAAAGTGGTAAGATTTTATGACAATCGGTAGATTTTTTTGATACCTATACATAACCAAAGTGTAAAATTTTACTGATTGTAATTAATTAGATGATTAATAATTAGTTAGATGATTAATTAATTAACTAAATATTTTTTCACATTTAATTATTCAAAAAAAAAAGCTTTCATTTGGTACCCAAGTCGACTATGTTGTTTATCATTTACACATTTGATTGAAATAAATATAATTAATTCCATTAATCAATTAATAATAATTACGTGGAATTCAGTTTGGACCCATCATTATTTTGGTTTATTGTGATCATATTGTTTTTAATACTACAATTTTCAATCGTAGCGCATAATTTAATGTTAAGACAATTTTAGGGAATCTAGCTCATTTTCAATTTCATTAATCCTTAATCTGGGAGTTGCAGGAATTTCGTTTGGGGCCATCAAAATTTGGATTATTTGGATTATTTTATTAAAGTGGTGAAATTTTATGACAATCGGTAAAGTTTTGGAATACATAACTATACAAAAGTCCCAAAAATGGTATAATTTTACTAAAATTTAATTTAAATTTGGGTGATTAATTTAAAAAAGAAAAATATTTTTTCCACGTATTATTTACTCCCTGAAAATAAGCTTTCATTTGATACCCAAGTCGACTATGCTGTGTTTTATTTTGTACATTAATTTTGTAATTTGTGTTAAATTTCCGTTAATTGAATTAATTGAATTTAAAGGGAAAGTGATAAAGAGACCGACCTTGGGGCCATCACTTTTCTCTTTTATTATGCTTGTTTTTGTTATTATTTTTATACATCAGTTGACTGTGGTTTGTGAATGTCAAAAATTTAACTGGTATTAATCTAAATTTTTAATTTCATTAATCCATAATCTGGAGTTGAAGAATTTTGTTTGGGGCCATCCCAAAAATTTTGGGTTTATTGGTTTTTAGTTAGTAAAGGGGGTGAAATTGTATGACAATCGGTAGAATTTTAGGTGTACATAATTATACATAAATCGCAAGTGGTAAAATATTTCTAACATTCAATAATTAGATGATTAATTAATTAATTTTTAAATATTTTTTTCATTTATTTCCCTTTTTCCGTAAAATAAGCTTTCATTTGATACCAATGTCGACTGTGTTTTTCTCCTTTAAAAAAATTTGTTGGTAATTAATCAATTAATTTTATTAATTTAATTAATAAGAAGTTACAGGAACTCAACTTGGGGCCATCAATTTTTGGATTTTCCCTTGTGGTCATATTAGTAAATTCCACCAATTTTATGCTTTTCACGATTTGCACGATTTTTTATATATATTGGAGCTTATAGACCCCACTATTTAAAAGCAATTGTAATTTCTTGTTACGTAAAAACGACGTTCACATTTTTCATTTGCAACATTTCTACATTCCAATGTAACGTTAACAATTAATATAATCCTTTATTTATATTTTTTTAATGCACATCTCGACGCCAGACAATGTTCTTTTTGGTAAACGCTTTTTTGTCTGCAAATATTGAAAATTCATTCTTACTCATCCTCTGTAGTTGTGCATTAAATTGCATTCGACATTCTTGGCAATAAATTTCGTGAAAGCTTTTTTGACATTACTTATTGAATTAATTGAAGCTTTTAATTCTTTTCTTCGAATGTAATAAACAAATACTCAGCATATCTCCATATTCCTTTTATGAATTTCACTTTAATTAACTTTAAATACTGAGACTATTTCTCATGTCTGACTTCCAAAGTCATTAGTTTATTGGAGCCGCCGGTTCTTTATTTCAACGTGAAGTCGCGAAGGGTCAGGCCTTAATCCTAATTGGAAATTCCTTAACCACTTTCCTTGGCCTGGTTTGTCCAATGAAGCAGCTAATTAACCTCACGCAACTTTACGCAAACTCCGGCAAACTCTGCTGCTGAGTCTGGCGGGAAACTTTGCAATGTCGCACAACTATTAACCATAATTATGATTATGGCAAATTGTCTACACTCAACGTGTCGCTTAAACCACATATTCAGAGTGAATTGAGTATACACGTGAAATTGCATAAATCGATTGATAATAATTAGTTCAAACTTGGCATTAAGCCTTACATTTTGTAAAGATAATAGAAGCGACATATTAATTGGAGCAGAAATGGTCATACACCAGGTTTTAATTTGTCAGACAATTTCAGTCCCTTTTTTTTTTTTGACTTTGCATAATGTAAAAATAAAAATAGGATAGCACCATAATATTGCAATTTTGCAACAATTGATTGTAGAAAAAAGAAGCAATAAAAAGTAATTTTGAAGGATTGGGCCCTAGAGACTGAAAACGATAATATACCTGCCTTTTTCGGAATAATTGAAGACATTTTTAAAAATCTGCTTGGTGGGGTTCCTTTAATTATTGTCTTTATTTAAAGTATTAAACTCACAAAAGCTGCAGGAAAAAGGAACGCGCTGAGCATTAAATAAATACTACCCTCTCCAAGACAAGTCCCATGTTGTATGTTACCGAAATTAGAGTTTTTTTTTTTTTTTTTTTTATAAAGTTTCAGTTTTTGTTTGTTTGATTGTATTAAAAACGACGAGTGGTGATATATCTGGACCTATTTGCTTATAGGGGCTTCGAACCAACTAACAATTTGGTACATGGTATAGAAATACAACATAGCCGAATAAACTACCTAATGCCGAAATACCCCAACAAAACAGCATTTTGAAATGAAACAAATTATCAAAAAAGAGGCTTTTTCCCGACAAAATGCCAATCAACCACCTACTTTTGAAAAAGCAATCTGTTCGGAAAATTGTGAAAACAAAGTTGTTTATAATCAATTCTCTGTTTATAATAAGAGATTAAAATATGAAGGTTTGTTATTTTGGCTTTCTGATAAAAGTTAAGCCGCTTATAAGAGATTTATGATGGCCCCACCAACCTTATTAGAATATTTGCATTACAAAAACAAACATTAAATTGAAAATTTTAATATAGCATGGAATATTTTAAAACCCGAATAAGTAAACACAAGTAGAAAATAACAAATAAAGTAAAGTCCCCTTGTATAGATGCTGCTGGATACCCCACGCTGCAGTTTTAATTTATACCATTGGGAAAGGGAATTCGCATGATCAAATTTATTGTTCTTCTAGTCCAACCTTACGAAACGAATTGTTTCATGTATTGAATTGGGTTTAAAGTTTCCTCATTAATTTTTTTTTACGGGAAAACGAGAAACTAGGTAACTAGCCCATATACATTATGTACATTATTAAATGCATTGTTCGGTCGTAAGGACTTCAGCTAGTATCTTCTTTTGGCGATCTATTATGTATAAGGCCACCCTAATCGCTAAAAATTGATTTTTGCTTGTAACTGCTCATGGCTCTGATTGTCATATGGTGTGGATCCGTAGGTTTCATCTCGCCTGGGTTTATATTAATGTCTTCTTGACCTAACCTACAAACCTTCTTGCTAGGTGCTTGACTTCGTTTTACATAACCATGTGTGGGGTTACCAAACATACAAACCTTCTCACAGCGAATTGTGGGTTTACATTTGTAACAGGTGTCTTTGCTTCTTCAATAGTTTAATCTAAACCTAGAAAAATTTTATCAACTAAAAAAGTTAATGATATATTGAGATTTATTGTGAATTTGAAGATGTTTGCTCTCACGAAAACTCATGATCTTGGTAGGACTAAGCTTACTATCGTATTGTTACTGGGAATGGCTATGCCCGGTGCGTCAACCTCCATGGTGAATACTTCTTCATCACCGGGAGGAAACTAAGAAGATCATTTATGACTTATGTGACTCCTTGGACAACTCCTGTAGTCCAGGTTAAGAAGAAAGATGGATCGATGAAATTCTGCATTGCTTATCGTCGCTTGAATGACGTCACAACCAAGGATGCATATCCTCTTTCCTCGTATGGTGATAAAATGGATTCATTTAGTTCGGCAAGGTTATTTTCCACGCTAGACCTAGCAATGCTTACTACCAAAGTAATGCTGCTCCAGAGAAATAAAAAAAAACTCTTTTTTGGTACATCATGGTCGGTTTGTACCAAATTTTAAAATTTTGTCCATTTGGGTTGTGCAATGGACCCAGGACATTCCAACGTCTAATGGACTTGGTTCTAGTTTGCATTGAACTGGTATGTATACCTGTATAACGTTTCTGTTTTCGCCCAAGACTTTTTATGATCACATGATTCATCTTTGAGAAGTAAATTTCAAGCGTTTTTGGAACCCTGAAAGTTAAAACCATCCAAGTGCAAACTTTTTCAAAAAAAAAAGATAAAACTGTTTAAGGTCATTTTTTTCGGCAGGCATCTCATCAGAATTTTAGAAAGAATCACACAATAGCTAAATGGTATTTTATTTTATTTGTATTTAATTTATTTAACGTCTATCCCATTCAGTGAAAAAAACTGATTTACAAAGGATCCTATCCATCTACAGTTGAGCTACATTCATTTTTGGAAACTGCCTTCATTTTTTACCAAAGATTCTTTGCTGGACAGCTTGTCCATTTCATCCGGCTTACTAAAAAGGTTCTAGATATGTTTATACCGAAAAAATTACAGTGCCTTTTGCAATTAAAAAAAATTTTTATGTTGAGTTCAATATTGACACGTCATCTCCAGCTTGGGGTTATAGTTCAAATTTCAAGTGGAACGGGATTAGTGGCGTGCTGATTCAGGTTCAAGGGTAGAGTGGACGTGCTGTTGTATATTTTAGTTGCATCTCTTACCAAATCTGAGAGAAACTAGTGTAACAAGAAAGATGGTTGCACTACACAAGTCGCGCAACACTTCCGACATTATCTCTTTCGGCAAGCGTTTTTTAGCAAGAAACAAATTACAACGCACTTCGGTGGCTTCGTCTGAAAGATCAGGACGGACAAGTGGCTAGATGTCTGGAGCAATTCGAAGAGTTTGACTTCGAGATTCAACGTCGCCCTAATTTGAAGAACCATGGGAATTCAGATCACTGTCTCGTCAACCCATAGTAAATTCAGTTTAGGAAATTTTATTGATTATTGATGATTCATGGTACCACAAACAGTCAAATGAAGAACTTTAATCTTTGCAAGCTGAGAACAGTGCATTTTCGCACATTGTACTTTGATAAGAAATAGTGACTACCTTCTTATTTTGAAGTAGCTCCAATGGGGAAAATGGTCTTGAGTTTGCATGTGGGCTCATTGTAGTCAGTTTTTTGAGGTATCATCTAGAGACGTGTTTAGAGTTTTTGATAGTAAATTAAATAAAATTGTTTTTAAAAAATGGTGTATGCTGGAATGTTGTGCATATAAAATGAATATGTAAAATTTAAGCTTTTACATGTCCATGTGTGCGCGACATAACCTACAGTTCCCAACCCTTGTCGCTTGGTGCTCTGACGCTAACCTCGCTTGCCATTTAACCTGTGTGCGCGACCTAACCTAAAAACCCTTGTCGCTAGGTGCTCTGACCTCGCTTTACGCTACAGGAGGATTGTCTCACCACCCACCACTGGGCGTGGTACCACTGAAGCTTGCTAGGCAGCGCGGAGGGTCTGAGTCCAGCCAGGAAAACAATGACGACGTCCATTGGTCGGCTTAAGCCGGGAAAGGGGGCCCTGGACGGGTGTCTGTCGTAGCCTCGCGCCAGGAGGAAGGCAAGGTGAGCACTGAGCAAGAGCAGGAGGGAGGGTATGTTACTGTCAGGCCTCGCGCCAGCCGGATATAAGAAGTGAAACACTCTCTAGTGCACTTAATTTGGTATGATCATTGATCACTGAGAATTCATTCTTAGAAATCCGTACGTCGTCCGTCGGGGAAATTTGTTGTTGATTGATGTTCGCGTTCCCGTCTTGAGGGTTTTATAACACTGCTTCTGTGTTAGTCGCGGCATAATTGATGAGTACCCACGGGCGTCTTTTACTGCAGGCCAAACATGGACGGGAAGGTTTGCAGCCACCTCACTTTTGGTAGTGAGAGATAACCTTCGGGGAGTTGGAGTGACGACGTCACTAGTTCCTATAAAGATGGCATCAGAGACATTTGCTTGTGCATGGTCACTTTCTTCCAAGTATGGACACTTTGTATTAATTTTGCGATCAAGATTAGAAACTGTCTTGCTAAAATTACTGATGAGTGATGTTACGTTTAAGCGATCCCCTTTGAGGCATGGATACATCACTGCCCCTTTTCAGCGCCATGCTAAGTGGGTTGGTGCCATAGTGTGGGTCTGTGTTACAGGCAGAAGACGCAGAGTCTGGATCCATCATAACTCCAGTCTACAAGACTGGACGACATGGAGTTCAGCCAAGCAGAGCTAGCGCAGTACATGGGCGAGCTGAACAAACGGTAGATTGCGTCGAAGCGGAGTTACCGCACTACACGAGCTACAGAGAGGGTGACCATCGACCTTCTGGAACGACCTCACTACGTGAGCTGAGCAAACTAAAGATCAGCATCCTAGCGGAGTTAGAGCAATACATGACTTGTGTGATCAGTATGTCAGCAACGTAATCGAATGAACGTACTACATGATCTAAGAAAACTGTAGATCAGAAGGCTTTGTGGAGTAACAGCACAACATGAGCTAAGCAAGCTGTAGATCAGCAGCCTAGTGGAGGAACAGCACAACAAGATCTGAGAAAGTTGTAGACAAGCAGCCTAGCGGAGAAGCAGCACAAACAGTAGATCAGCAGCCTAGTGGAGGAGGCAGCACAACATGAGCACTAGGAGTTGTCGCCACCAGCACAACAATAGATCAGCAGCCTAGCCGGGGAACAGCACAACATGATCTTAGAAAGGTGTAGACCAGAAAGCGTAGCCGAGTAACAGCACAATGAGCCCAAGGAGTTGCAGACCCCCACCCCAACAGTAGATCAGCACCTAGTGGAGGAACAGCACAAAAAGATCTGAGAAGTTGTAGACAAGCACCCTAGCGCAGATCAGCACAACGAGTTGTAGACCACCAGCATAACAGTAGATCAGCAGCTTAGCGGAGAAGCAGCACAACGAGTTGTAGACACCCCAGCACAACAGTAGATCACAGCCTATTGGAGTAACTGCACCACAATGTTCAGAATTTGTACGTCATCAGTATAGACAAAATACTTTTTCGTAAGGAAGCCCGCTGATGAGTTGAGTAGACGTCGGGTTTTCACCCGTGTGACCCCTCCAGGTGTCCTTCCATGAACATCTTGCAAGTGCCATAACATGTATTAGTTCCAAAACTGTTTTTGTATCTACGACATTAATACTTACTGTTTTCCCTACCCTAAGGGGTAGGCTTTATTCCCTAGAAGATGATGCTATATTTTGTAATGTATTATCCAGATATGGAAACCATATTAATTTCAATTCTATGGACTGTCTTATTTTAGTCAAATGCTACACTACACAATCACCTTGAGTGAGAAACCCATATGTAATAAATTTCCTTATACACTTTCTCGTTTCTCTGTTTTAAAAACAAAATTTATTACACTCCCTTTAGGAAGGAGTTGAAGAGTTTTTACTCACGTCATAAGTCAGGCTGGGTTCGTCACGGGGTGTTTTCCTGAGTCATAGCCAAGTGGTCACGTATTTGGAGTGTTCCCAGCTGATGGATCGTCAGTAAACTAATCAACTCTACGTCTGATTATACCACCGTATTTGGCATCTAAAGTTAACTTTTTAGTATCGAGTGTTTACTAAGACTCGACTACTAAGTACTAACTAATGTGGGAAAGTGAATAGTGATTGAACTTGAAACTTTTCATAAAAAACATTGTTAGAGTCTTAGGTACGACTTGTACTTCAAACAACGTATGGCATCGTTTGTCACTCATTCACTACCTGACACGCACAGTACTAAAAATTTTCAAATGTTGCATTTGTTTTGATAAACAACGAAAAAACAAATCTACACTCGCATGCAGTAATACTTTGTAGTAGAGTCTTTCTTCATAATCACTGACTTGCCTCGAGTGACACGAGGACAAAAGTCATTTTCTGTGTTGGACTACTGTCTTAAAAGTTGAGTGTTCACACAACTGTTTAATACTTCATTGTGAAACATACGTAATATACTGGCCATTGTTTAGTGTTTGGACTGCACTTTATTATTAAATCTAGTTACAGCTGAACTTAAGAATTGAATGATTGAACTTATGAATTGTTTAATTAAAGAATTATTCTTCTTGAATGCCATACGTAATTAATTTAAAATGTACTATAAATTGAGTGCATTGTCGATGTCATACAATACTAAAAAAGTACTGGGATTCATAGTCAATGAGACTACTAACTTGATCATCTGTACATTTTGTATATAAGCTAACTGTGACGTAATAAAATAAGTGTACAATTGTTTGAGTTAAGCCCCATTTCTTCCTCATACCGCTCCCAAAAACTCCAATTGTGTTTCCGGCAACTAAACATAAATTTATGTCCAAACAATCGTGTTTTTTTTTACAATATTTTATCTTGTGTTATTTTACTGGTAGACAAAAGCAAAACAGTGCAATTCTCGTTAAATTAACAAACCCTTAATTGCTTACTTAGAGTAGTTAACTAATTACAGTCGAATAAAAGCTAGATTGCGAGCTTACGAGTTATGTATGTACGATACACTTCAGGAACATGTTAGGTATGGAAAACGTGAAGCACGTAGATTGAATTTACTGTCTGTTTTAACATTCTTATGAAAACGTGGTTTTGTCCCGTATGTAGGTTAAGGGGGGATTGCTGATTGCGGGGGAGGGGGCGTACATTGTATGTTAGAGTCACATGTTTTTTCTACTCGCAGCGCAACTTGAGACAAGGACACGAGTCTGCACTTGCAAAAAATTAACAGGGGCACAGAGTACGCAATACCCTCCCCGTTGGATACTATTCTAGCTTCTCTGTCAATATTTACTTATTTTATTTTACAAACTTAAATTTTAAAATTTTTTTTTATTTAACGTAAATTTTATCCTTGCGCAAAAATTCCTACAAACTTTCAAGTTGATTTGATACAATTTGCGACTAGAACGTTTTGAGTATCCAAAACAAATTCACAAAATTTTTTCTTTCCCAAGAGTATTTTTAATTCCCCGTCGAAGATAATACAAGTTCTATAAAATTTGAGTTTGAGCCTTATTTGTCCTTTGTTTTTATACAACACTTGAACCCACCCCACCACTACTACAACAAATTTTCGCATGTGCCATAACAAGTACAAGTTACTGCGCATCACACCCACAACCGTGTGAGTGTTTAAAACAATCCAGATATTAAAGATAAATATTATAATCAACGCACTTTAATTTGAGTATATTGTATAAGATAATCACATGACGGCAGCGCAGGTAGTGTTATTTTATTATCTATGATGGAGTGTTTCCCGACTAAACAAATCGAGAAAAGTTACTTTCCTGATTTTTAACGTTTCATATAAATGCACTTTGGCTATTTGAGACGATGAGTGGTGATGATGAGGATGAAGTATGAACAGAACGGAGGAGAGGAAACCCGGTACTGGCACGTAGCCTACTCCTTTCGAAAAGTACCCAAGGGGGCAAACGGGTTTACGTCCCATCCGAAAGGACGGTTTTATCCTTGAAATCATATAGATTCCTCCACTAAAACCCGACTGCCGACAGACTCGAGGGTCTCGAACCCTCCATCTGCTCTATCAGGGTATACGTTAGTTTCAGCTTATTGAAGTTGAAGTGAAGTGTGTAGGCGCCACCTGTTCCCCATACTAAAACAAAGCCTCCGATTACAGTGACGAGACTGGGCAACTGATAATGAGATGGTAGAAGTCGATCATAGGCAGCCTTCGTCACCGTACATATTCTAGCCCCTCCCCCCCCCCTTCCCCCAAACACCTCGAAAAATCATCAGTTTTAAAATATCTTTTACCCGAAAGTAAACCAAAACCCCTGATGGGTGGGAACCCCCATTTTTTTTG